>OY986971.1:11614446-11810253 GCA_963920575.1 Narthecium ossifragum | reverse complement strand
CGCAGCTGAGGGCGAGATCGGGCGAGGTCAGTGTTGGCGAGATCGGGCGAGGTCGGCGTCGGCGCGGCTGAGGGCGAGAGGAGAGGGGATGGGTGAGGGGAAAGAGAGGGTGAGGGGACGGGGACAGGGCGTGGGGAGAGGGAGAGGGGACGTGGTAGAGGACGGGGGAGAGGGACAGGGGACGGGGTAGAGGGAGACGAGACGGGGTAGAGGGATGGGACGGGTGTACCATCTCTCTCTCTCAGCTGAATTCTCTCTCAGTTGAATTTTGAGGAGGGGGGGGGGGGGGTTGGATAGGTGAAGGAAGAAAATTTGGGCTGGAGATTTTGGTGGGAATCAAAATTTGGACGGCGATCTTAAAGTAGATGAAATCTGGATCGTTGGATGTGTTTGGAGATAAATCTGGACCGTTCTTTATGTTTTATAGTTGAGACATTTCAAAAACCGCCCTTCCTTATATAATAGATATCTATATATATTAGCCTCCACCTCTATTTAGGTGGAGGATTCTGTGATCATTATTCATTCCCCAATAGTCATTTTTGTCCACACGTAGCCACGCATGATGCCACATAAATCAAGTACTACATCAGGTTGTATTTTAGCATAATTTTTCATCACCTAATCACAAATTGCTCAATATTATAATTAACAACGTCACTTCCAAAGAAATTTTAGCTTCAATGAAGTCTATATACGAATAAACATCAGTAGGTTGATTGAATCAAACAATTGCCTGATGCAAATAGATATTATTAAATTTTGGCATTACCTTGCAGGGATCAACCTCCATTTTATTCTATTTAGCATTGAAAGCAGCACTTCGACAACTAATTCTAATTTGGCCGGCCTTCAGTTGAAAAACACCACAAAGATGCCTGAGCTAACGAACTACTGCATGGTAAGTCAAATATTATGCCTAATTAAACCCCTTAAACTACTGTTGTCAGCTTAAGAGTAGTTGTATTTGATATCTTATTGATTGATTTTAAGTTTAGACATGCTTAGAGAAGAAATACAAGAAATTCGGCGAAAAATCATTAAATTCTGTAAAATGATTACTTCGTTGAGATGGTTTTCCTCAAGTTTTTCGTTAGCCTTCGAGATAAGATATGCTAAGCGCAATAAGGTTGTGCTAAAGTCATTAGGAGTAGTATAACTTAAGGTAATCGTAAGACCGAAGATAATTTATGCCAAGTAAATATTGCTGATCCTAACCTTGTTTTGATGATGCAAACGTACATTACATGATAAAATATATGTCTAATATTTATTATCCTTTAATTCAAAGTCTAAAATTCAATATTTAATGAGTTTATGTACTGACGGTCGATGCATGGATCGACCCTGGAGATGCGATGGTCGATCCATGGATCGACCGCGGACGATGCACCATACTTGATAAAATGAAATGTTGGCTCGCGGTCGATCATTGCATCGACCCTATGAAACCATTTTCATGACAGAGCCTGACGGTCGATGGACCGGTTGACCGTGAGGTTTGGACTTTGTGTTTTTTAAATGTTGTAGGCTCACGGACAATCCGACGGACGATGCGACGGTCGACCGTGGAGGATGTTGGTGAAAAGTAAAGAAGCGACGGTCGATCGGAGCATCGACCCTGGGAAGCATTTTTCATAACAGAGCCTCACGGACGATGCAACGGTCGATAGGTGGATTGACCGCGGCTCACAAGGCTGAGTTTTTTGTGGATGACGGTCGATGTCACGGTCAACCGTGACACTTGATGGATGATGCATGGATCGACCGCCAGCAACATGCAGAGTAAAAAACTAGCCGTTGGAGAGGTGCAGAGAGCCGTTGGAGGTCCTTTTTGAGCTGGTTGAAGGCTAGATATAAGTAGTTCTATGTTGTAAACTTGCCATAACTATTATTCATATTATTGAGATCATCTGAGCAAGTCTTAGCAAGAGTTTCTACTTATTCTCATTTGAGCTACAACCTTTGTAAATCTTCTTCGAGTGTGAAGAAGTACTTTGAGAGTTATCCAATAGCAGTTGGCTGTGATTGTAAGGTAACCAAACACCGGGAAGCTTGGAGGAAAAGCTTGTAAAAGATTTGCAAGTAGTGGAACCTCAAGGTGAGCCTTGAGAGAAGTTAATGAATAAATTTTATATCTCGCAAGTATACGAATCGGTGCAATCAGTATAGTAGCAAGACGAGTATCGTACCCACAGAGATTTGTAGAGATTAATAGAGTAAAATGCTAAAGAACAGAAAAGAAAGAAAATATGGAAGAGAAAAGAAGAAATATGAAGTCTCGAAAATAGATGACCTAATAACGAAATAAGAAAACAATAGAAATATGATGGATGAATACTAAGGTTCCGATTTCACCATAACATCCTCATTCTATGCATTGAATCAATAAAGATTTCAGTTTAATTCCAAGGGCTCGTTCTTCCGGTATGATGATCCGTTCGGCCGTGGTTTTCACCAAGTACCCTCAATTAACCCTAGCTAATGAACCCATAACTAGGTGTTAACCAAGAATCCATTAAGCTCTGAAGAAATAAGAAAAGAAAACCAAGCCTGGAACCCTTCTCTTCGCCTCCAAACGCTGCCAAAAAGTCCTCCAAAAGTCCCCCTTTGATAACCCTAAGTATCCTATTTATAGGCCTAAACTCGGGTTAAATCAAAACCGTTGATTTAATTCACTGGAAACGTCCGATCGATCCTCCTCGGGATGTTGGATCGATCGGTCTCATTGAGATCTCCCACTTCTATTTACGCCCGAGCCCGATCGATCGGACTAAGGGAGTCGGATCGATCGACTTCGTAAAAATTCTTCATCTCTGGCTCTTCCCGAGTTCGATCGATGGTCCGATCGATCGAATTGTGTTCCTCTAAAAAGCATATGTTCTGTCACCCTTTAATTCCCAAGTCCGATCGATCGAATTATGAGTGTTGGATCGATCGGTTGAGTAAAAATCCGCTGTTTTTGACTTTTCCTGAGTCCGATCGATCGGACCATTGGTGTCGGATCGATCGGACCCCATAAGAGCGATGGAGGGATCGATCGGATGTGTTGTGGCTGAAAAACACATGTTCTGTCACCTTTTTGCGTGGTCCGATCGATCGGACCTTCGCTCGGACTTCCAGCTTATTTACTGTGCTGCCATTCAGACTGCGCCATCGGTACTAAAATTGCCATAACTTCCTCTAGGAAACTCGGAATCACGAACCGTAAAATTCTCCAAAATCTAGACTTCAAGAGCTTTCCAACCATATATGGCACATAATCTGATTCTTCATGAGCAGGTACAGATTAATCTTTAAAGTTGATCCATGCACTCTTTTCAGCTTCTTTTCTCCTTTTTCCTGCATTTTCCAAACAACTATGTGAAGCAACATATAGATATAAAAATAGGAATAAAGATGTTGATTAAAGATAATAATCTAGCAATTGAGATGGTTATAAGGCTATTTAGAGTGCACTTTCATGCACTCATCAGAAGTGGACGTAAACCAAGAGTTGGGTAGAACCACTATAAAATCGGTGCCATCTCTCTAACCTCTCTTTGATATAATTCTTGCATGCTATTTTACTTTAGTTTCATTTCATCAACAAGTATTTAAGGTGTTAGTTCTCTCCTATCTGATTTTCGATTAATTTAGTTTTTCGAAAAGAGTCCAATTCACCCTCCCTCTTGGACCTTCAATTGCTATCAGAGCTAGGTCTCTATTTTTAGTGGTGTAACAACCCTTAGAGGATCTATCTAGAGATGGAAAACATAGAGGGACAAGCTACAAATAGGCCACCATACTTCAATGGATCGAACTACACATATTCAAAAACCAAGATGGAAATATTCATCCAATATATGGACTATGAGGCTTGGATGATGATGGAGGATGGATCCATTATTCCCATGAAGTTCATTGAGGGAAAGGAAGTTCCAAAAACTAAAAGTGAGTATACCCCTGCTGACTTAAGGAGCCTCCAAATCAATGCCAAGGCCAAAAACTACTTATTTTGTGCTCTTAGTTCAAATGAGTTTAATAGAGTTTCCGGATGCAAATCGACTAAAGAAATATAGGAAAAACTTGAGGATACATATGAGGGAACTAGCCGAGTTAAGGAATCCAGAATTAGTATGCTTTGTGCATGAATATGAACTTTTTTGCATAAAGGATAACGAAACTATTAGTGAGATATTTACTCGTTTTACTAATATCATGAATGTTCTTGAATCACTTGGAAGTACTTATGCTAATGATGAGGTTGTGAGGAAGATTCTTTGATGTCTAGCTAAGTCTTGGGATCCTAAAGTGACAGTGATCGAAGAAGCCAATGATCTATCCAAGTTGTCATTAGATGAGCTCATGGGTTCCCTCATGACCTATGAAATGAACTTGAAGAGAAGCAACGAAGATGGAGAAAAAAAGAAAAAGATGGTTGGTTTCAAGTCATCTAGCAAAGACTCATCCGATTCAAGTGAAGGAGATGACGATGAAGAATTGGCGATGATATCAAGAAGAATTCAAAAGATCTTCAAGCGCCAAGGAGGAAAGAAATTCTTCAAGAAGAAATTCCCCAAAGGTGAAAAATACAATCCTATTTCTTCTAACTCAAATGAAATCATATGTTATGAGTGTAGGAAGCCCGGACACATCAAGTTTGATTGTCCTCAACTCAAGAAGCCTTCGAAGAAGGAGTTCAAGAAAAAGAAGGCAATGATGGCTATTTGGGGAGAAAGTGATGTGGAGACCTCATCCGATGTAGAAGAACAAGAGGTAGCCAACATATGCTTAATGGCACATGGAGATGATGAAAAAGAGGAAAATCAGGCAGAGGATGAGCTTGCATTTGAAGAACTTTTTTATGCTTATCATACTTTAGCTAATGATTTCAAATTCCTCAAAAAGAAATACTATGCTACTTGTAAGGACTTGAAGAAAGTAGAAGAGGAAAAATTAGATGTCATGCATAGGATTGGAACATTAGAAAATGAAAACAAATGCATGTTAGACAACAACTCTTGTGACACTAATAATACACTTGAGGAGGAACTCAAGGACGCTAAATATGAGCTCACCATATTGAAAAACACAAAATATGATATGCAAAGGGAACTTATCTTCTTGAGGAAATCCAAGAGAGATCTCACTCTTGAGGTTAATGACTTAAAAATCACTATAGCTAAATTCGTGAAGAGTAGAGACAAGCTAGATGAGATCCTTGATAGTCAAAGGAGCTCCTTAAATAAGGAAGGAATTGGCTACAACCCTAGGAAGGTGAACAACCAAAAGAAGACTAACTTTGTTAAAGCTTCTTCTCATCTTCCTAAGGTAGCACAAGCACCTATATGTCATTATTGATGCAAAGTAGGTCACATTGCACCTAGTTGCTATCTAATGAGGCATGCTAATGCTAAGAGAATTTGAACACCTAGAAATGGAAAAGATGGACGCAAAGTAGGTCACATTCATCTTCTTCTCTCATGCATAGTACTAATGCAAATGGACGCAAAAGGATTTGGGTACCAAAAATCAAGGTTTGATCTCTTATTTGTAAGAGTGTATGAGATCCAAGATCAAGACTAACACAAAGGCTAAAAGATGGTACCTTGATAGTGGATGCTCAAGACACATGACGGAAGAAAGGAGCATGTTCTCAAGTTTTTAATCTAAAGATGGAGGAATGGTGACCTTTGGAGACAGTGGAAAAGGAAAAATAATTGGCATTGGCAATATTGGTAAAACCTCTTCCATTATTATTGAAAATGTTCTCTTAGTTGAAGGTTTGAAACATAATTTGCTTAGTATTAGTCAATTATGTGATAGTGGTAACAAAGTTATTTTTGAAGACTCAAAATGCTATGTTAAGAATGCTCTTAGTGATAAAATCTTGCTAGTAGGTCATCGTGATGGTAATGTATATACATTTTATCTTGATGATCTTGCTTGCCATAATGATGTATGCCTTAGTGTATTAAATGATAATTCATGGTTATGACAAAGAAGGCTTGGACATGCACACATGGATTTAATATCCAAACTTTCTCGAAAAGACCTTGTTCTTAGACTTCCCGAGATCAAATTTGAGAAAGATAAGATTTGTGATGCATGTCAAAGAGGAAAACAAGTAAAAACCTCTTTCAAGCCTAAAGATGTAGTTTCCACCACAAGAGCATTAGAACTCATTCACATGGACCTTTTTGGACCAACCAAACCTACAAGCTTAGGTGGTAGCTCATATGGTTTTGTTTTAATAGATGACTACACTAGATACAGTTGGGTGATTTTCCTTGCACACAAAGATGAAAGCCTTTGAGGAATTCACCAACTTTTGTAGAAGAGTCCAAAATGAGAAAGGTATTCTCATTATATGCATTAGAAGTGACTATGGAGGTGAATTCAAGAATTCCCATATAGAAAAGTTTTGCAATGACAACGGGATTTTTCATAACTTCTCATCACCTAGAACTCCTCAACAAAATGGTGTTGTTGAAAGGAAAAATCAGACCCTACAAGACATGGCTAGAACTCTATTATGTGAGAATAATCTTCCTAAGTATTTTTGGGCCGAAGCAATTAATACGTCTTGCCATGTGATTAATAGAGTAACTTTGAGACCAATTTTGAAAAAAACCCCTTATGAGCTTTGGAAAGGAAGAATTCCAAATATTAGGTACTTTAGAGCTTTTGGTTGCAAATGTTTTATCTTAAACAATGGCAAGCATAATCTTAGAAAATTTGATGCTAGATCCGATGAAGGAGTTTTTCTTGGATACTCGGAGAGAAGCAAAAGCTATAGAATCTTCAATAAAAGTTCCTTAGTGGTTGAAGAATCAATGCATGTTACTTTTGATGAAATAATTATAGTTCCTAGTAGAATTGATGATATTCCTAATGTCAATTCAAAAAATGTAGTAGATGAAACCCAAAATAAAGTTGAAGAATTGAATGATAGATTTGAGGAATCCTTTGAAATTACATTTAGTGATCAACATCATCATTTACCCAAAGATTGGAAATATGCATCTTTACACCCAAAGGAATTGATAATTGGTGAACCATCAAGAGAAATCCAAACTAGATCTTCATTAAGTGCATGTGCAAATCTAGCCTTTCTATCTCAAATTGAGCCCAAAACGATTGAGGAAGCACTAGAGGATGATCATTGGATCTTAGCAACGCAAGAAGAGTTGAATCAATTTGAAAGAAATGAACTTTGGAATTTGGTACCTAGACCTTATGATCATCCCATCATTGGTAATAAATGGGTTTTTAGAAACAAAATGGACGAATCGGGGACAATTACAAGGAACGAAGCTAGACTTGTGGCAAAAGGGTTTAATCAACAAGAAGAAATTGATTTTGATGAAACTTTTGCATCGGTAGCTAGACTTGAGGCAATAAGACTACTTCTAGCGTTTGCGTCTTACAAAGATTTCAAATTGTATCAAATGGATGTTAAGAGTGCCTTCTTGAATGGTTTCCTAAAGGAAGAAGTCTATGTTGAACAATCCCCCGGATTTGAAGACTACAAATTGAGAGATCATGTATTCAAGCTCACTAAAGCCTTGTATGGATTAAAACAAGCTCCTAGAGCTTGGTATGAAAGGCTTAGCAAATTCTTGATGGATAATGATTTTTGTAGAGGAAAAATTGATACTACAGTATTTACCAAATCGAAAGGAAAAGATCTGCTCTTGGTTCAAATTTATGTCGATGATATTATTTTTGCTTCTACAAATGATAAACTTTGTGAAGAATTTGCCACATGTATGCAAAATGAGTTTGAGATGAGTTTAATGGGTGAACTCAATTATTTTCTTGGTTTATAAATCATGCAAACTCGAGGAGGGATCTTTGTTAATCAAGCCAAATACACTAGAGACCTACTCAGGAAATATGATTTTGTCGAATCCAAAATTTATAGAACCCCCATGTGTACTACACTCAAATTAGACAAGGATGAAAATGGGAAACCCGTTGAACAAACACTATATAGAGGGATGATTGGTTCTTTACTTTATTTGACCGCTAGTAGACCGGACATCATGTTTAGTATTTGCCTTTGTGCTAGATATCAATCTTGTCCTAAGGAATCTCATTTGGTTACGGTCAAGAGGATCTTTAGATATCTAATAGGAACCCAAAATTATGGTTTGTGATATCCTAGAAGATCATCTTTTGATCTAATTGGCTACTCCGATGCGGATTTTGCCGGATGTAGGCTTGATAGAAAAAGCACATGTGGTACATGTCACTTTCTTGGTCATGCTCTTGTTTCTTGGTTCTCCAAGAAGCAAAATTCAGTTGCTTTATCCACCGCCGAAGCGGAATACATTGCGGCGGGTAGTTGTTGTGTACAATTACTTTGGATGAAAATGAAATTGGTAAATTACAACATATATGTAGGCAAAATGCTTATTAGATGTGACAACACTAGTGCCATAAGCTTATCTAAGAATCCCATCCTACATTCTAGAACAAAGCACATAGAAATTCGACACCATTTCCTTCGTGATCACACACAAAAAGGAGAAATTGCACTTGAATTTGTTAGTACCAAGCATCAAATTGCGGATATTCTAACCAAACCCTTGAGTGAAGACAGATTTTTATATTTACTAAGGGAGCTTGGGATGTCAAATGAATGTCCAAAATAAATGACCTAAAAAGAAAAGGTATGGTCACCTCTTTATCTGTTTTTTATACAATATCCTACTTGAGTGTTAAATTTAGGTAAGTTGAGTAATTTTCATGATTTAAAAGTTGTTTTTAGCTCATAATATTTAGTTACACGTGTATGCAAAGTTTTATGTTGTTTTGATTGAAAAATGATTTTAAATTAAATTTTAAAATTCATACTTCCTGACGGTCAACCGTGCGTACATTCGCACTGGACGGTCGATCGCCAACTCCTTGGATCAACCATGTTCATTTTTAACATTTATCCTGTGCCACGGTCGACCGCCAACTTCTTAGGGTCGACCGTCACGGATCGTGTGACAATAAGTGAGGGCATTTCAGTCATTTTCACTTAATCCCCCCTTATAACCCCCCGATCAAAGTTTCATTATTTCCCCTGGTTTGACCGTGCCCTAGCTCTCCAACGTCCGCCATCTCCCTGGTTCGACCGCGCTCCTGTCCTCTCAAAACCCTAACTAAGCCTCACACCATGCCTCGCACCAAAAACGCCGGACCTCCTCCACCTCCGGCGCCGACTGCTCCGACGCAAGGTGAGAAGAAGAGGCAGTCAGTGGCAAAGAGAAGGTTGTTGAAGAAAGCCAAAGGTTCACTTGGACAGTCCTCATCCATGCCTTCTTCTACTCCTTCCTTCGATGACTATTTCTTCCTAGACAAAGATAGGTATGACTCTTGGCCAGAATTTAAGGACAAATTTGTGGTTTCGAGTAGAGCTCATCAGTTGCCCATAGGAAAGGAATATGTAGTTGAAAATTTTTTCACTGATATGGGTTGGAAGAAATTTTTTCACTAATTTGCCCCAATTTATGTATCCCAAAATGATTCGATATTTCTATTGTAATATGACTGAAGATATTGATGATGAAGGATATGTGGCCATTAGTAGCTATATCTATGGAAATGAAATCAAGATAACCGTAGAATGGCTAAATGAGATGCTAAGTGCACCAAATCGAGGAGAGTGTGCATATTTTACTTCATATGAGGATTTCAAAAGAATTGATCAGGATAAACAAGGGAGAAGAGCAATTCTTAGACCTGATCTAGTTGATAAAAATCCTATAAAATTAAATAGCCTACACCAAAACTATAGGGAGCTTGCCCACTTTCTAGGAACAAATCTTCTTCCTAAGCTTGGCCACCATGATCATTTGAAGCCCCTTCATGCCTATGTCCTTTCTTGCATAGTTTGGAAGAAGCCTCTAAACCTAGGTTATATCATTATCAAGGAAATGCTTAACCTTACGGCTAGGCAATCACTACCTTTTCGAGGACTTTTAACCAATATTTTCCAAGCCCTTACCCTTCACCTAGCTGTTGATGAAAGAAAACCCCTCTCTCAACCCTTCAGTAAATCCACTTTCAAAAGGATGAATTCCGCCAAGCAAGCCTTAGGCTATAGTGTTCCTGATGTTAGTAGTGATGAGGAAGGCGAGCACCAAGAAGAGCATGATGAGGAAAACATAGGGGGAGAGCGTAGACTTCATGGACATCAAGGTGAATCTTCCCACAGCCGAACTCATCGCACCACATCTCAAAGACTTGATGATCTTGAAGCAAGACTAGAAAGTATGGAAGTGAATCAAGGTGACATCAAGTCTTCCCAAACACAAATCACGGCGGATCAAACAAAGATGTCCAAGAAACTTGAAGACATTTTTACCTTCATCAAGACTGAATTTCCACCTTCGACACCCTCAGTTGATTGATCCTAAATCCCCATCCATTTTGCTTCTTTTTGATGATGCCAAAGGGGGAGAAAAAGTTGTCATGAATGTTGAAAACAATTTCCCTACATTTCATATTTTTCTACTCTTGTATTTTGGAAAACCTTGTGTTTGAAATACTCTTGTAATCCAAAGTTTTCCGAAATATTTTTGAATGGAAGTATTGTAATGCAAGTGTTGAACTCTTTTGAATGAATGAAAGGAAATGTTATTGGATAATGATAATTTCTTAATCATGATACGATGTTGGATAATGTTAAGTTGTATTAGTACAAATTTTTGAACTCCAATATCCATATGAACTATTCCATGATAGCCAATTTTCACCTTCTTAAAAGAAGTGAACATGCCATAATCTAAGTTAACTTGTCATTATATCTCAAAATTAACTTTTCTTATCCTCTTAGTGATATATGACTTGTGTGCATATTAAGAATTCACTTTAGAAGACATTCCTTGAAACAAATAGATGCATAAATTAAGGGGGAGCCAAAATATTTTATCATCACATTTAAAAGGGTTGTTATCATCAAAAAGGGGGAGATTGTTGATCCTAACCTTGTTTTGATGATGCCAACATACATTATATGATAAAATATATATTTAATATTTATTATCCCTTTAATTCAAAGTCTAAAATTCAATATTTAATGAGTTTATGTATTGACGGTCGATGCATGGATCGACCGTGGGGATGCGACGATCGATCCATGGATCGACCATACTTGACAAAACGAAATGTTGGCTCGCGGTAGATCGTTGCATCGACCCTGCGAAGCCATTTTCTTGACAGAGCCTGACGGTCGATGCGACGGTCGATGGACCGGTCGACCGTGAGGTTTGGATATTGTGTTTTTTAAATGTTGTAGGCTCACGGACGATCCGACGGACGATGCGATGGTCGACCGTGGAGGATGTTGGTGAAAAGTAAAGAAGCGACAGTCGATCGGAGCATCGACCCTGGGAAGCATTTTTCACAATAGAGCCTCACGGACGATGCGATGGTCGATGGGTGGATCGACCACGGCTCACAAGGCTGAGTTTTTTGTGGATGACGTTCGATGTCACAGTCGACCGTGACACTTGACGGACGATGCAAGAGTTTCTACTTATTCTCTTTTGAGCTACAACCTTTGTAAATCTTCTTCGAGTGTGAAGAAGTACTTTGAGAGTTATTCAATAGCAGTTGGCTGTGATTGTAAGGTCACCAACCACTGGGTAGCTTGGAGGAAAAGCTTGTAAAAGATTTGCAAGTAGTGGAACTTCAAGGAGAGCCTTGAGAAAATTGGACGTAGACCAAGAGTGACCAAGAGTTGGATCGAAGCACTATAAAATCGGTGCCATCTCACTAACCTCTCTTTGATATAATTCTTGCATGCTATTTTACTTTAATTTCATTTCATCTACAAGCATTTAAGGTTTTAGTTCTCTCCTACCTGATTTTCCATTAAGCTAGTTTTTTTAAAAGAGTCCAATTCACCCGCCTCTTGGACTTTCAAATATAGGTTTCTGTCATTGGGAACATTAACTTTCTTTTAGGGATTCAAGTGAGTTTGTAACCATATCATTCATAATGTTGGGAGAAGCGAATAAGATGGTAACTAGAGAAGACTAATAACGAAACTGGGACAGATTGAGTAATTCTAAAACAACTATTTCATTGATTCGAATCGATCAACTTTTTATTTCTTTTCTTAGATAGTTTAGATAACTCAAATCTATTTTTTACTCATTTGTTTAGATTGAGGGTTTTGACAATTGTTAACGGAGAAGGAAAGGTTTACATGAGAAAAGGATTACATGCCAATTTTGGCAAGTCGCCTCTGATATGCCAGAGTCCCTTTACTTCAGAATTGATGATGATGCATAATGTTATATTTTTATCCCTTAATACTTAGTCTCCTGTGTTTATTTAGTTCCTAAATACACTCATTATTCTTATATTTTGATTTAGGATGCAATTGAAGTCCTTAAGTCGAAAAGAAGCTGAAAAGAGTTCATGGATCAACTTTAAAGATTAATCTGTTCCAGTTCATGAAGAACCAGATGATGTGCCATATATGGTTGGAAAGCTCTTGAATTCTAGATTCTGGAGAATTTTACGGTTCGTGATTCCGAGTTTCCTAGAGGAAGTTACGGCAATTTTAGTACCGATGGCGCAGTCTGGATGACAGAACAGTAATAAGCTGAACAGTCCGAGCGATCCGACACCCATGGTCCGATCGATCAGACTATGCAGAATCGTGACAGAACATGTATTTTTTGGCTGAACATGGTCCGATCGATCGAACCATCCCTCCTAATGAGCCAGATCGATCCGACTCCTAGAGTTGGATCGATCGGACTAGGGAAATGTCAGAAATTGCAGATTTTTATGAGCCAAATCGATCGGACACCTAAAGTTCGATCGATCAGACTCAAACATACCCAGAGAAGGTGAATTTTTACGCATCCGATCGATCCAGCGCCCATAGTTCGATCGATCGGACTCGGGCGTAAATAGAAGTTGAAGATTTTTACGCATTCGATTGATCCAGCACCCCGAGAAGGATCGATCGGACTTTCCCAGTGAATAAAATCGACGATTGTAATCTAATCCGAGGGTGGATACACTTGAGGCTATAAATAGGACTCTTTCTAGGATTTGAGGGGGGATTCTTGGACACTTTTGGCTGCTCTTTCTCCTCCTTTATATTTTTTCTAGGTTTTATCTTGTTTATTGGAATCTTTTGAGGATTGTTCTCGATGGCCCTGCGTGGCTAAATCTTGATCCTTGGTCGAGGAGATTGAAACCTCGGAATCAATGAAACTGTGAGATCTAATTTATTTTTATTGTTCAGTTTATAGATGAGTATTGAATGTTCTTCTGTGTTTATCTTCATGATTGTCTTGTCTAATTGATAGGAGCGCTACTAGTCTATTATTCATTGCGATCTACTGCTAGATTGGATATCAAATCCGGAATTGTTTGATCCCTCTAATCTGCGAAGCAACTAGGGTCTAATAATTTACTGCTGATCAGATCTTGTTAGATCTTAGGAAGAATATTCAACTAGATTTAATGCAACCGCTTGTGCTTGTGTTGTTTAGCTTCATCGATCTCCCTATTCTTAACACTGCTACTAGATTAAATCTACAGCGCTTGTCTTAGGTTGTCTAGTAGTTAGGGTTGATTAGATCGCTTGTTTCTAATTAACTATGATCAAGGAGAGGTTCGAATTTGATTCGGACGGTGAATATTCATGGTATGAATTGATTGATACTAGCATCAATGATCAGTTGTTGGATTCCGATGGTGGATGTTGACTCAGACCAAGGTTTGTTCTCTTGATTCAACTTGTTTCTTCGTTTTAGATTATTTATTTATTGTTTTTCCTCATATTCAAAACCCCCCTATCTTTGTTCACTTAGCACAAAACTAGGCTAAACACTCTTCGTGGGATCGACTCGTACTCGCACTACTACATTTATCTTAAATAGTATTGGTTTTATTTTTGAGTGCCTGCGACACCACATCAAGAATTTACTTATTTACCTTCTTAAATGGCATTCATCTTGTATCTCTATATATTGATGGGCTCTAACCTAGAGTCTCTATGAATAAAATTCCTCTCCTCCTTCTCCCATAGTTGTAGGCACATAGCCGAACCACGTTAAATCATGTCTTTTTTCATCTTGGTTTTGCTTTTGATTCTTTTCTCCCCCACTTCAACTCACGGACGGAACCAAGGATCTACTATTTGGGGGCCCAAGTGATTACAAAATTTCATCCAAGTATATATGTCATGTTTTTTGGTGCAAGAGATGCCAAATATATCACAATCCAATGAAAATAATAAAAAATAGACATCAAACTTAATGCCACCTGACATAGGTATGTCAACTTTATTCTTCCATAAGTGAGGAATCCTTGTCAATTTCAAAGAATCCTTGGTTATTAGTTAGGAATCTTTACTTATTAGTTATTACCAGGAGATACCGTTCACCTGTAGAACAAAAAATAGAGTGCCGAGGTTCTCTAGCTGGCCGGTCTCCGGTGGGATCTCTCCTAAGAGCCCGCAGTTAGCCATGTTGACCCGGACGTGACAGGTTAGGTTACCGAGCTCCGGCGAGATCCCACCTTTGTAGCTGTTGAAGTAGCCTAGGTATAGCTCCCGGAGGTTATTGAGGTTGCCGATTTCTGGTGGGATAATGTCTTCGAGGGAGTCACCGGAGATAGCCAGGTACCCTAAGAAATAGTGAGGAAGAGGGAGGAGAGAGAGAGAAACAGAGGAGAGAGCATGAGAAATAGACGAGCCGAAGAAGAGGGGAGGAGAGAACAGGAGGGGAGCCGGAGCTGGAGAAGAGGAGGCGACGGAGCTGGAGCCAGAGGAGGAGCGATTTAGGTCCGCAAGAGGGTTCGTGTGAGGATCCGTCCCTCTACTCCTGTGGCTAGCTGTGGACCGCAAGGGACAACTTGGTAAATTACGCCTTGTCGGCTTGTTTCACACTCGCGTGTGCACACACTGACCATGTTTGTGGTAATGTTTGGCTAGAATGGTTAGTGGGACCCGGGATCGAAAGATCCGGACTTGGGCTTGAGTTCTTGCCCAAGTTTAGCTTTCAGCACAAATAAGATTGATCTTCTTTGGCTAAGAGATCGATCTCCTTGTCACAAAAAGTCAAGCTGAGTTCGTCATGAGAGATCGATCTTCTTTTGAGAAGAGATCGATCCCTCATAGGTCGGTTCGTCCGCCTATAAAGCGGACTCAGCGGATTTTCTGAAATCCTTTTGAAATCCGTGGATCTTGAGCACAGATCTGTCGATTTTGAAGGAGCTTGAGGAAGATCAAAGGCCTAGCAGCTAAGATTGAAGCTGCTATTGCTTAGGTAGGGATCCTACCTACATCTTTTCGGGTTTTTGGACGTTTTTCCGGTTTGATTGTGATCTTTTACTTAGATCTGTTAATATACATATTTGTTTGCCGTGATTCCATCAGTTTTAGACTCGTGGTCCCTTGATCTACCAGATCCCAGAGTTTTAGGGGGTTTGGTAGACTTTTTGGACGGTATTTCTCACTGTCCGGTCGCCGGAGAACCCATTCGGATTGATCTCTTTGAGAAGAGATCGATCTCTTGTGGGGTGTCATGCCCAGCCCGAGCGGGATCGATCCTTTTGGAGGAAGAGATCGATCCTTGCTGGCTTGGGTATGGCGGGTTCCAAGTCACGAAGAAGATCAATCCTTCTGGAGGAAGAGATCGATCTCTTTCGGTTGACAGGGACGAGTCCTCTCCCAAGCACTAAGAAGATCGATCTTCTCTGGGAGAGAGATCGATCTCTTAGTGGCTGAGGGGTGTTTTCATGTGGGTTTTGCCCGCGGGGCTTGTATGATGGTTTTCTTTACTGTCTTATACCTGGTACATATGTTTAAGCATGTTAGCCCTATAATAGAGGCAGCGGTGAACCGGGGGAGTGATGACTCCCGGGATGTTTAGATTAAACGGGCAGGTAGCCCTACAACTTTCCTTAGCCTTGCATGCCGGCGTGCGCTGAGGGCTTTATCTGTGATATTTGTGAGCTGTTATTTGTGGGGTTGCTTCCCGATACAGGTGTTGTGGTGGACTGCTGGCAATTGGTGGTGGTACCACTGCAGCAGCTCCTAGACCTTACTTACCTGTTCACCCCCCCGGGCCGGCTGGGTGCCGTGCCCAGACCTTGTTATTTATATCATCACATATTATTGCATGCTTACATGTTTTATCCTACACATGTCCATAGCATGCATTGTGTTGTGCATTAGCTGCATAAGAGTAGAACGCTGGCGGTGGGTTGACCGCCGATCCGGGGCTTTCGGGTAGCCCGGATCTAGCTCTAGGACCGTTGCGGGTAGCTTGGTCAAGGACTCAATTTGTAGTATTCAGTCGATATCGATGATAGGGTTAGATGACCAGAATACATGTTGCTTGATGTTTAGAGGTCGTGTCGACCCCATGTTAAATCTGAGGTGTACCCGGTGTCCGGTGTTCTTGACTCTTGAGTAGAGGGGTTACCTACTCAGCGGTGCCTCGTCCCGCCAAACAATGTTCTTTATCCTGTTGAGAGTCTGCAGTGTTGTAGTCTGTGTTCTTGGACATCCGATGGGGTTATGGGACCCTTGTATACACCTAGGCTCGACTTGGGGGTGACACTGTTGTGTTCCCTCCCTTGTGAGTGTCGTAGTGTAGTGTCCCTGCTGAGCTTAGTGCTCACTTCTACCCGGGCTGCGTTTTGCAGGTGCTGGCGCTAGCTCTTCTTCGGTCGCCCTTACCGGGCCGGTGTTTGGTGATGTGGCGGCGTCTGGCGGTGCTTGAGGAGCGGCGATCTCAGTTTTACCCTTTTGTTATAGATAGTCTGCTACGGGAGTGTTAAATGTATAATTTCCCTGTTTTGAGGATTTGTATTATATTCCAGTTCAGTTTTTGAGGTTTGTGAATGATTGTATAATACAGGATGATTATGAATTGCTAGGGAGACCACTACGATTAGAGGGAAACCTCGCCAAAATTTCAACAGTAGGTTAGGTTCTGGTTCGCGTCGCCTGGCCCGATTGGGCCTACGCGGGTCGGGGTGCGACAGGTCGGCCTCGCCGCGGAGGTAAGCGTAGGCGACCATCCACTAAGCAAGCTCAAGAGCGGGGTAGCCAATCTTGGGGGCACTCTAGGGGAGAGCGGCGATGAGGGGGTGAGGACTGTCACACCCTGACCCAGAAAACCCATCCGAGCCGAGGCGTGAGGGGAAACCTACACTATTCATCTCCAGCTGGCGCGGTACAACGAGGAATTATAGATAAACTTAAACAAATATATATTCCAGAGGTGAAATAGAAATTCAATTCATATATTCATCAAGTTGTACTATTCAACATTAGATACAAAATTCTCCAAATAAAGATATAATACATATAATCCCAAAAGTCCTCAAAAGATGTTTACAATTTACAAAACTGCCAAAGTACAACAATCTTCCTGGAGCAACCTCAAGTACCTCTGGATGTAGTCGCGCCACCAAAAGCTGATCTCTCCGGCTCTACTGAAGAAGAACTGGCGCCTGCACCTGCAAACGCAGCCCGGGTAAGAGTGAGCGACAAGCTCAGTAGGGTTCTACTCTACGTCACACTGAAAGGAGGAAAACAACAACAGTGTTGTCTCCCCACTCAAGTCTAAGGAATGCCACGGGGTTCCACGACCCCTGCCGACTACCCCAAGGATCCTACTCTTCTCAACCGACCTTGCTGGGATACATCAACCAAACGCGCTGGGAGGAAACAGAGAACCAGAACCAGTAGGATCACCCTTACCCAGCAGGAAGCCACTTCCTGGGGACCATGTCAGGGGCACCGGCAACCATCCTTAGCCCTTGACCTTGGGAGACCAACACGACCTCTAAAACTCAAACACTGATCAGAGTCAACTAGCGTGCATCCTCAATAACACGAGATTTAATTATACAATCACACCCTAATCCTGATTACCCAGCCGCGGTCCTAAGGCTAGATCCGAGCTATCCAAGAGCCTCGGATCGGCGATCAACCCATCGCCCGCCTAACCTCATATGCCTCTAATGCAATCAAGATGCATGCAATGCTCAGGCACAGATAAGAGATATAAGCATTCAACAAGATGTCATCAATTATACAGGGCTAGGCATAGCTTATAGCTAGCCAAAAGGGTAAGCATAGCAAAGGCCTCAAGTACAGAATATCTATGCTAACCAAACAAACATCTGAGCAAAGCATTACACACAGATATACAATAGTCTTCAGTGCTCTCTTGCACCTAACAGACTAAGGTTCCACAGTTATCCCGTAGGAAACTGGCTACAGTTATACAATAGCCCTCGGCGCAAGCCGGCAAGAGGCTAAGGTTCCACGATTCCACATTAACTAGCACTCATAGCTAGCTAATGGTTAAACAATCAATTAAGCAGTTAACTACATTCAAACATGTATTAAATGCAATCCAAACCCAAAGATTTGCCCAAAATGGAAATTACTCGAATCGATCCTCACACTCGATAGAAATCCTTTTAAAACTCTACAAAATCCACTTGTAAACTTCCCAACATGTTTAAAGATCAATCATGATTGAAAACCATCCAAGAAAGGCCATAAAACCATGTTCAAGGGCCCACGGTCCATGCCACGGTCGATGTCACGGTCGATGCCACGGTCGACCGTGAGGCCAAAACGAGGAAAACCACATGAGCGACGGTCGATCGGCCCATCGACCGTGGGGAACCCAAAACGAGACAGAGCGTCACGGACGATGTGACGGTCGATCCGACAGTCGACCGTGAGGCGGGATGAAAAAGGGAAGAAGCCTACTGTCGATCGGTCCATCGACCGTGGGAGGCCAAAATCCCGACAGAGCCTAACGGACGATGCGACGGTCGATCCGACGGTCGACCGTCAGGCCCAGAAAAAGCGTATCAACGCTTGACGGTCGATGCATCGATCGACCATCGAGCCTTAGGCACAAGTTCATCAGAACAGTGCCGGAAATCTAATTTCTTGGATTTTAAGGATCAAATCAAGTTGGAAAACAATGAGATTTTGCAATCAAGTGTAATTCTCGATGGGGAATCCAATGGTATAAACAAATCACATTTTTGACGGTTAAATCTCCTATCTAGGTTCAAATGGATGAAAACCGACAAAACGGCGTTAATACGGAAACCAACCGTTAAAATACCGAATTCGCAATGTACGAATACAGGAAATGAATTACACCACATGTGCAAAGAGCTATAAAGCATTCTAACATGTATTCCTACAGCGAAAGTACATAAAACCTATTCTAGGAGAACCCGATCACGAGATCGAGGTAGAAACACCTACCTGATGAAGTAGGGCAGCTCCTCCACGCATCCCCTAACTCCGATCGCCAGAAACCGCTCCTCGAAATCCACACTCCGATGCCCTAGCTCAGCCGCAGGAGAGAGAGAGAAGAAAGAGAACGGCAGGTGAAGGAAAAGAAGGAAAGGAAGAGGAAGAAGGAGCTTAAATAGAAAGCTGGAATCGATCACAGCCGTCCGATTCGATCTCTCCCGATCGAGCTCCGATCTTCCGATCGAAAGCGCCCTAAAGGTTCTAATCAAACACATACATCAATCAAAGGCCATGTGTGCAACGCGGGGGTGAAACTGACCACCAGGGAGCATATTTACCAAAATGCCACTGGGGTCAAAAGTAGCGATGCGATCAACCGATCGCATCCCAAGGCTAACCGAGCCAAACCACAAACCCAGACCCTCGACCTAATGCGGTCGGACCGGGTTGGAGGTACGGGTCCTCACAACCTATCACCCTTAAAGAAATTTCGTCCCGAAATTCAAGGGTAGGGCCGGAAAAGAAGAACAAACTAGTCCTAGTGGCACGAACGCCCAAAACAAGGAACTACCTGAAGAGGTGAACAGTCGGGGAAACTCCCGACTCACGCGATCCTCTCGCCCCCACGCCAAGCCCTCTGCACTACCCTGCCTCTATCTGATCATCACCAACGGTACCGATCTGCATCTCAGCATCCGATCTCGTCTGTTGATGAATAAATTTTGTAACTCGCAAGTATACGAATCGGTGCAATCAGTATAGTAGCAAGACGAGTATCGTACCCATAGAGATTTGTAAAGATTATTAGAGTGAACCGCTAAAGAGCAGAAAAGAAAGAAAATAACGAAGGGAAAATCAGAATATGAAATGTTGAGAATAGATAATCTAAGAACGAAATAAGAAAAAGATGGAAATATGATGGATGAATACTAAGGTTCCGATTTCACCATAACATCCTCATTCTATGCATTGAATCAATAAAGATTTCAATTTAATTCCAAGGGCTCTTTCTTTCGATATGATGATCCGTTCGATCGCGGTCTTCACCAAGTACCCCCAATTAACCCTAGTTAATGAACCCATAACTAAGTGTTAACCAAGAATCCATTACGCTCTGAAGAACAATTAAGAACCAAGAAATGTCTTAGCTTGAACCCGGCCTCGACTAAATCTCATTCATTCATAGATCCTGCAAGATTAGGGAATGAACCCTCGCCCAATATCACATAACACGATCTATAATACTTCTATTGGCCAGATAAAGGAATTTAAGATCTCAGTTATAATAATGAATGAAATAAGAAATATAAACTGATTAAATAAATATGATCCAATAACATAGAATGATTCAGTTAGGGCTACATCGGTACCTTAGAAAAGAAACTAGCCACTCATGTTCATCATGAAGACGACAAAAGTGTTCAAAGAAAATAAAGAAAGAAAGACGAAGAAAACAAAACCCTAACGCAGCTTCCTCTCCTCCAGATGCTCCAGAAAAGTCCTCCAAAAGATCCCCTTTGATAACCCTAAGTATCCTATTTATAGGCCTAAACTCGGGTTAAATCTGGGTCCATTATACGCTCCCTGCTGATCTGGCGGTCGACCGTGAGATCTCACGGTCGACCGGCAACTGTACATATTAATTCCTTACTCTTACTCCTTACTTAGCCTATGAATTCTTTACTTATCCTATGAATTCCTTACATAAGCGAGGAATTCCTTACTTAGCCTATGAATTCCTCGCATTAGGAAGGATTTCCTCACATAACTAAGGAATTCATATGACAGTTGCTGTATCTCTCCACCTAATCTCTCTCTCCACCCATCTCTCTCGCTCCACCTGGTCTTCTCTCTCCATCGACTCTCTCTCTCTCTCTCTCTCCCCCTCTGATCGCTCACAAACGTCGTCGTTAAAACGTATGCAAAACGCAATTTAGAATTTATAATTTATAATCCTTCAATCAATACTACTCTACAAATGTAGAACAGTGGTGAGATCCGGAGTCGAACCACAGGGAAAGATTGTTTAACAAAAGAAGAAATCAAATTAAATCTCTAAACTCAAGTCCTAAGGCGAAGAAAAGGAGTTTCAATGGTTTTGTTATCTAAGGAATTAAACTACTGAAAAAGCAATGAAAAGGTTGGGATAAATCAATGAGAGAAAACCTAGGGATTACTCAATCCACTCTAATTTCACCTCTTGTATTCTCTAGTATCCTCTTGTTCTCTAATCTAGACATATGGAATCACGGCTTCTTAAGCTCGCATGAATCCCTAAAAGAACGCTCATGTTATCCTACGGCATAGTCTATCTTCGCTTAGCATAGACTGTCTTCGGACTTAACCTGAGTACAATCTATCTTTGCTTAGCATAAACTATCTCAAAGGCATACACAAAAGCAAAATAAAAACCATCCTACAAATCTCTACCATCAAGCACAGCAATCAAGTAGGACTCAAAATACGTCAAGGAACTCTGTTCCCTCAACTCTTTATAAAATAAAACCATATTCATAAAATCATGTCTTTGAAAAGATAACAAGAATCAAACTAGAAAATACAAAGAAGCTACACTAAAGCTTCATGAGATCCCTAAGTAAGAGATTAGCTACTCATCTTTTGGATGAGATCCATGTATTCGATGAAGAAAGTGAGGGATCTTCTTCCCCAATCTGAATTCCTCTATTTTTTTCTATGGAGGCCTCTGGTTTTCCAGCCACAAAGCCCTTTTTATATCTTAATTCCCGGATTAGGGTTTCAAGGTTAAGTTAGACCTCAAGTGCAACTCGGAATTCCTGGTCCAACCCTGACAGCTTCTTCTAATCGCGACTGGGCTCAACCTGTTCGGAATTTGAGAATGAGTCCAACACCAAAGATGTAGATTTGGAAGTTTTCTGTCTTCTCCCGAAGAGTTTGTAATATTTCGACTTATCTAGAATATTTGGCGAATATTCTCCCGAGCGTCGACGGACCAGTCTTCCAGCAGCTAAATATCTCCATCTTCTTCAAAACTGCTATCAACTCATCAGGAATCTCTGAAAGTGTCCAACATGAAAGTTGTACGTCTTGATGTCTTCTAGATGTCACCCGAATTCCAGAATATTTGGACTTAAGGATAATATCTGGTGAATATTGTGCTAACAGTCGACAGAGCAGTGTATTTCAGCATATTAATCGAATTTCTTGCATTTCTCCTCAAAGCATGATCAAACCTGAAATCAACTAACAAGCTATCAAATACAACTACTCTAGGCCTAACAAAGCTAAGTTAAGGGGTTTAATCATGAACATTTAGTGACTCATCACACCCCCCAGCTTACACTTTGCTAGTCCTCGAGCAAAGAAAAGATAAAAAGAAAACAATAAATCTAACTAGCCACTTTCGTAGGTCTCAGGATTGCACTTAGCATGTGCAACAAGCCTTTAAACCCCTGGGTTACCCCAGTGGAGGAGTTATAGTCTCCTGAGGGTTTCCAGTGATGACACCCACAAACATCTATACATCCCCTTGAATATATCATTAGAAATCCATCATAATATTCATTACCTCTAATGCATGAAATAGAAAGCCTATCCATGAATTCATCCTTCAACTCACAGTCACATAAAAATATGGTAAATCAAAACATGTCATAACATATTTCCAACACTTCAACATATTTAATCATGATTAAGACTAACTTTAACACTCCTGTGTGTGATTGGGGTTCCACATGCTCAGAGCATCAATTATATCTAAACACTTCAACCATTCAAGAATACGAACTTGGCCAAGTACATATTTTCATTCGCCACTTTGCAATCTTTTTTTCATTTTTTTTTTCATATATGACATGTGCAATGTTATGATTTCTTAAGCTTTTTTCATGGTCCATGTAACGAGGCTCAAGCCAGTGACTCCCAAACCAGACGGTTTTAGGGCACTAAGTGTAGAACACTCTTCAGACTCTAATGCTCAAACCATGAAGGCTACAAATCATAACTAGTCATTTTTTTCAGGAATTTCAACTATTTTACGCGAACAACACACCTTGTTAGGCACATTGCCCGGTTACTAAGTATGAAACCCTTTTTGTATATAAAACTCTTTTTTCTTTTTTTCAATTGCATACTTCTTATGTAACATAGCATAAGATCATAATTCTATCATAGTATCATGCTTTAGAATCTAATTTCAACTCATCAACATGTGGAAGTGAACATGTGCATTAGGATATATCAAGTCATCCTTAGATCATGGTAAATGTGTTAAAGTATAGAAATAACATCATACATAGCAAAAATTTACTATTTCTTATATGACATACAAGTCTCAGAATAATTCATAAAATAAATTTCTAAAACATGCACCTTTGTCAAATCATATTATAATTTCATCCTTTTGACATATTTCAAGGGATGTATAAAAATTAAATTCCTAGAATCTACCTCCAACTTAAATGTAATTGTCCCCAATTACACTAAGTCACAAAAATAAATCAAGAAGTAAAGCGTAGAGATAACCATCATGAACGCCTTAGAAATAGATTTCTCATGCTTCCAATTTTAGTTTAGGCACCGCCATCATAGAATAAATACGTCCTTCCCCACCATAACCTGTCACAGAAATATATACCTTTCCAAAAAGATCAAATATAACAAATAAAATATTCAAAAAGGTATTAGAATCAAAGAAAATTTCGGCAAAGTCTCCTTTGTATTTTCATGATATATTAATCTGTACAAACATGCACCACACAAAAATATAACATGTACAGATAAATAGTAAAGGAGATAATACATCAAAAATAATTTTCTAGACATCACAGACAAGGAAATAAACAACCAAAATATCCAAGCAGAGCATCAAATTATTCGTAATCCGCAGTATGGTTGTTCTCATCCACGGTCTGCAGCCCGCGACGAGATCAAATACAAAATTAGCGGAGATAGGGAAAAGTGAACACTCGTGAATGCTGTGGGATGCATGGAGGACTTGAATATATAGATTATGGTCCTGATTGAATATCTAGTCCGTCCGATCGGAAATCAGAACACTGTAGCGCTAGATCATGTCACGCAGCCATCGGACGCCTGAAATTTCGCCGGCCGGTGATCAACGGTGAAACGGCGTCGCCGGAGGACGGGGAAGGTACAGGAAGAATCGTTGAAGCCTAAGGAACGCATCTATGTAGTCTGATTGTGGAGTTGAAGCTTCCAGGTGGGAGATCAGAGATGGCCGGCGCGGAGAGGTTGATTGCCGGAATTGCATTCCGCTGATCGGGGCTCAAATCAAGGACGGGGACGATTGAGTAAGGATCGTGGAAGGCTAATGAAGTGTTCTATGGGGTTTGATTGAAGAATGGGGCTTCCAGGCGGCGGATGGAGGGTGGTCGGAAAGGTGGAAACCGACGGCGGTTGAAGTCGATGATCCCGGCGGCAAGGAGTTGTTTTGATTGTGGAGGAAGCTTCGTGGTGGCATGAGGAAGGTTATGGAGGTGGTTTGGGGCGGTGAGCGGCCGTGAATGGCGGTGAAGACGACGGCGGGGTGGCTCACCGGCGTCGGAGGAGAAGGTGGCGAGGGAAATGAAGGACGGGGATGAATAGGTGGAAGGTTGGCGGAGGTATCGGCGGTATTTTTAGGGGCTGGGGACAACCGGAGAGGTGGCGACGGGCGGCGGTGGTCGTCGGCTCGGGGATGAGCCGACGAGCCGGGACGACGAGCCGCGGGGAGAAGAAAAGAGCGAGAGGAGAGAGAAAACTCAAAGAAAATAAAGAAAATTCGGAAAAATAGGAAAAAGACGGCAAAAAAAAATAAAAAAATCATGGAAAATCCTAAAAATTAAGGAAAATATGAGAAAAAAATATAAAATTTGGGTTGCCTCCCAACAAGCGCGCAATTTTAGGTCTTCCGCTCGACTTCCCGAAAAGGTGCCATTATAGCATGAATCCGTCTAAATGACGGAATCGATCACCCCACTTAAAATAATTTCCTCCATATAATGCTTGAAACCAAACCCAACCCCACAGTAAATCAAGTTGTTGATGATAAAGGCTAACAAAGTCTTTCCTCCCAACAAGAGAACTAGAGACCCCACCCTCTATAAAAGGCAACCTATCGTCATGTTTCATCTTGCACCCCGGTCTATAGTATGTGTCCTCCAGAATAGTGAAACTATCAATCAGGTGAACCGGAAGTGAAAGGTCAAATATAGATAAAAGACGCAGTGAAAGCAGTGATGATGGTGCAGATATAGAGAACAGAGGAGGTGGCTCAACCTTAGGATATACTGCCGCATCTGTACAAAGGTGAGTGTCGGCATAATAAGCACACAAGTGGCCCGTATCTATCACAGGTGCGGGAGTAAAAGATAGCGGGGAAAGGGGTTCAACCATCCCAAAAATAGTTTTTGTCTCCACAGTATGCCGATCGAGTGATTGGTCGGACAAGATGTGTGGTTTGATATCATATTTCGATTGTGCAGTGTTCAAATTAACATCATCATCAGAATCAGAAGCATAGGCATTCAAGATATCAGATAGCCTATCATTTTCCACTTCAACATCATCATCCTCCGAATCCTCAAACTCATACTCCTTTAGAATCATAGCCAATCTAGCATTATGCAATTCAACATCATAATCGTCATTATCAGAATCATATTCCTTCAAAATCTCAGATACTCTATCATTGTGCAGTGTAGCATCACCATCATCATCATCATCAGAGTCATAATCCCTCAAAATCTCAGATAATCTATCAATCATTATAACATGAGATTTATCATCAAAGCAGTCAGTCACGCTATCAACACGAAAGCATTCATTCTCACACTCAGGAAAACATGTAGTCTTAAAGATGTTCAGTTTAACATGCATATTACCAAAAGAGACATCCATGACACCAGTTCGACAGTTGATATTCGCATTTGCTGTAGCCAAAAAGGAACGTCCTAAGATGATAGGCACGGTTTTTTTACAGTGAACAGCGGGTTCCATATCCAAGACGACAAAGTCGACCGGGAAAAAGAAGTTGTCCACCTTCACTAAAACATCTTCTACAATGCCTCTAGGAGTCCTAATGGATCTATCAGCCAATTGTAGGCTGATCGGTGTCGGTTGGAGTTCTTCCATCCCAAATTCCTTATAAAGGTAGTAGGGCAAAATATTAACACTGGCTCCTAGGTCGAGAAGGGCACCATCAATCTGGTAGTCTCCTATGCAACAGGGTATGGTAGGAGTACCAGGGTCTTTCAATTTGGGTGGGGTGTCATGTTTCAAAATCGAACTGATTTGTTCCGGTAAAAGGATTTTCTTGTCCCCTTTGTGTTTTGTCAGGCGTTTATGAGTGCACAGGTCCTTAAGAAACTTGGCATACGAAGGGATCTGACGAATAGCCTGAAGCAAGGGTATGTTGATGTTGACATGTTTGAACGTTTCAAGGATTTCCTCATTAGCTCTTCGAGCTTTGATGCTTGGGTACGGGTCCTTAAGGGCTGCAGGAAATGGCACTTTTGGAATGTATTTAGCTGGATCAGGCTCTCTAGAATCAGTTGGATTATAATCAGGTGGAAGAGAAGAGTAATCTCGAGTTGGACGATTGATCGGTGGATCGGGCGTTTGATCGTCCGTACTGACAGGTTCACCTATTTGGTTATCTACTGTTTTACCACTTCTGAGGGTCACCACGGCTTTGGCACTCTCAAAGTTTTGGCTTTCTACATAGTGTTGGCCTCTGGGGTTTGTCACAGGTTGACTGGGCAAGGGACCTTCCTCTCTTTTGGCTATAGTGTTAGAAAGTTGGCCCAGTGAATTCTCAAGTTTAGCAATAGATTGGGTATTAGAATTACACTGGTTCTCTATTCTAGACACATTATTCTGAATTTTAGAGATATCACTTTTTAGGTCACTTCTCATTCCACTAAAATTTTCATTTATGACTGCAAGGATGGAAGTCAAAGTGGGTTCATCATATGGTTCAGCAGGAGAAGGCTGAGGTGTATTCTGTGGATAATGTGAAGAGTACCCAGGGTTTGGATTTGCAGAAGGTTTAGGTGGGTACGTGAAAGTAGATGTATTAATTGTATTGTTTTGGCCTTGAAAGTTACTTGACTGTTGTGGCTTCCAACTAAAATTAGGATGATTTCTCCAACCTGGATTGTAGGTATTAGAATAAGGGTTGTTCTGAGGTTTGGAGAAACCATATGTGGCGTTGGCATGTTCCTGAACAAAGTCAGGGAAATTGGGGGCCAGATGACAATCAGTGATATGATGACCAGAGTTAAGACAAAGGCCACAGGGTCCAAGAGAAGTGCTAGGCAATTGTTGAGCAAGAGATTGGCCTGTTTTCAACTGGTTCAAATCTTTGGTTAGGAGGGCTACTTGTGCGGAGAGACTTTGGAATTCAGAAATTTCATGAATTCCCCAAGAATTACGAACAGTGGTAGACCGACTCCTAGAACAACACCCCCGCAGCAAGCTTCGACCATTGTCCTATAACGATCATTAAGACCATTATAGAATGAATGGGCTAACTGCCACTCAGGTACCTCATGATGGGGACACTCTCTAAGAAGATCCTTAAATCTTTCCCAAGCTTCATGAAACATCTCATCTTCATTTTGCTTGAAAGAAATAATCATGGTTCGATAATTTTGCGTTTTAATGATCGGGAAATATTTCTTAAGAAAGGCATCCTGAAGTTGGTCCCATGTTGAAATCGAATTTGGAGCTAAAGTATGAAGCCAATGTCTAGCCTTGTCTTTCAAAGAAAAAGGGAAGAGCTTGAGTCTAAAGGCATCATCATTAAAATGCTGGAGTTTGAACATGGAAAGAAGTTCAAGGAAGCTAACAATATGACCATAAGGATCCTCATTTTCACGCCCATAAAAAGAAGGTAAAGCTGTAATCCAATTGGGCTTAATCTCATAATGAGTAGCATTAATAGGAGGTGGATTAATACAGGAGGCATATGTGAAAGGTCCAGGCAGAAAATGATTCCTAATGGGCCTTCTATATGGTTATTGTTCTCATTGTTCCCCCCATTCCCATTATTATTTCCTTGCATCATGGTGTAGAAAGAATCAAGAGGTAGTTCAGGAATATCAATTTGTGAAGATCTTTGACGAAATGACTCTTGGCGGATGGATCTAAGAGTGTTTTGAATCTCAGGATCTAAAGGTGTCAATGGAAAACTTAATGATCGCCTACCTTGCATATAATATCAACCACACACCAAAAAGAAAAGAAAAAGAAAACAGAAGTTTCGGAGGAGAGGAGAAAACCACGGAATGCCACAGCAAAAAGTACAAGTTTAGGTGAAGAAAACGTACCTGAGTGACGCGCGTCCGATCGATCAGGAAGATGGCCGATCGATCGGTAGGCCTTCCGATCGCTCACCTGGTAGGCCGATCAGTCAGTAATCCGAGTTACAGAAAGCTTCTTCTCCAAAAACTGTTGCTTTAATGCTACGAAAATCCCGAGAATTGTCAGAAAAATTCCTAAAAGTAAACGAAAAATAACTGAAAATAAAAATCTAACTATGCCTAGAAAAAGAGCAAAGAGAAAAATCAGAAACTTCTTTGAAAAATCAAAATCTTCCTCGGCAACGGCGCCAAAAATTGATCGCTCACAAACGTCGTCGTTAAAACGTATGCAAAACGCAATTTAGAATTTATAATCGTTCAATTAATACTACTCTACAAATGTAGAACAGTGGTGAGATCCGGAGTCGAACCACAGGGAAAGATTGTTTAACAAAAGAGGAAATCAAATTAAATCTCTAAACTCAAGTCCTAAGGCGAAGAAAAGGAGTTTCAATGGTTTTGTTATCTAAGGAATTAAACTACTGAAAAAGCAATTAAAAGGTTGGGATAAATCAATGATAGAAAACCTAGGGATTACTCAATCCACTCTAATTTCACCTCTTGTATTCTCTAGTATCCTCTTGTTCTCTAATCTAGACATATGAAATCACGGCTTCTTAAGCTCGCATGAATCCCTAAAAGAACGCTCATGTTATCCTACGGCATAGTCTATCTTCGCTTAGCATAGACTGTCTTCGGACTTAATCTGAGTACAATCTATCTTTGCTTAGCATAAACTATCTCAAAGGCATACCCAAAAGCAAAATAAAAACCATCCTACAAATCTCTACCATCAAGCACATCAATCAAGTAGGACTCAAAATACGTCAAGGAACTCTGTTCCCTCAACTCTTTATAAAATAAAACCATATTCATAGGATCATGTCTTTGAAAAGATAATAAGAATCAAACTAGAAAATACAAAGAAGCTACACTAAAGCTTCATGAGATCCCTAAGTAAGAGATTAGCTACTCATCTTTTGGATGAGATCCATGTATTCGATGAAGAAAGTGAGGGATCCACTCCGCATCTCCATCTTCTTCCCCAATCTGAATTCCTCTGTTTTTTTCTATGGAGGCCTCTGGTTTTCCAGCCACAAAGCCCTTTTTATATCTTAATTCCCGGATTAGGATTTCAAGGTTAAGTTAGACCTCAAGTGCAACTCGGAATTCCTGGTCCAACCCTGACAGCTTCTTCTAATCGCGACTGGGCTCAACTGGTTCGGAATTTGAGAATGAGTCCAACACAAAAGATGTAGATTTGGAAGTTTTCTGTCTTCTCCCGAAGAGTTTGTAATATTTTGACTTATCTAGAATATTTGGTGAATAATCTCCCGAGCTTCGACGGACCAGTCTTCCAGCAGCTAAATATCTCCATCTTCTTCAAAACTGCTATCAACTCATCAGGAATCTCTGAAAGTGTCCAACATGAAAGTTGTACGTCTTGATGTCTTCTAGATGTCACCCAAATTTCAGAATATTTGGACTTAAGGATAATATCTGGCGAATATTGTGCTAACAGTCGACAGAGCAGTGTATTTCAGCATATTAATCGAATTTCTTGCATTTCTCCTCAAAGCATGATCAAACCTGAAATCAACTAACAAGCTATCAAATACAACTACTCTAGGCCTAACAAAGCTAAGTTAAGGGGTTTAATCATGAACATTTAGTGACTCATCACCCTCTCCCACCGCTCTGTCTCTCGCCGCCCTCTCTCTCTCCGACCTCTCTCTCTCCCCCCGACCTCTCTCTATCCCTGATCTCTCTCTCCCCCTCCCCCTCCCCCTCTCTCTCCCGCATCTCTCTCTCTCGCCGACCTCTCTCTCTCCCCCGAGCCCTCCCTGTCTCTCCCGCCTCTCCCTCTCCCCCCGACCCCTCCCTCTTTCTCCCACCGCTCTCTCTCTCTCACCGCCCTCTCTCTCTCTCCCTGATCTCTCTCTCCCCCGACCCCTCCCTCTCTCTGCCACCTCTCTCTCTCTCGCCGCCCTCTCTCTCTCTCCCGACGGCTAGCACTCAAGCACCCTATGGGTTCCCTCTCAGTCTGGCGATCCAGGCTCCCTCTCAAAGGACTGACACGACGCTGCTGTTGCCACGGCTGTCGCTAATGATGAAACCACTGCCTCTACCAACGGCTACTCTGTCGTTCCCCAGAAGCTGGAACGACAACCCCGAAACTCACCATGACCATTGACCAACAGTCCAGTGTCAACCCTCAAGTGATCTGTCTCAGTATCCGGAGTACAATCCAGGGCGTCCCCTGTTGTCACTCCAGCATACAGAGCCAGGTGATCCAACCAACCCGCGTGCAAGCGGTGCGAGTGCCAAGAACAAAGAAAGGTACTCCTAACTACACCACCCTCCAAGGGTAGGTGCCAGAGAATAGTACGCAAACTGTTCTTAACACACAACCAATAGTGTCCCTAGTGGCCCCGACAAGCGCCACTACACGTCGCTTCCTGGAAAGGCAAGAAACAACAGCTTCCTAAACAAGCGATACTCCAGAATGTCCAAAACATCCGGGATCCGGGACACCTCCTTCAATCAGTCCTCCACTGTAGAAGGATCTCCAACATTGCCTCTATGCCACAATAGATCCACCTCTCGGGATTCCAAGAGCACAGAGGCAACACACATCCAATTCTCTACTCGCTCGTCTCCAGCACGGGAGGAGACACTGTGAGGTGAGGGAACGGACGACACCGGCGTGCGTGCACACCTCCCCTTGAGGCGTCACGACACTGCTGAAAACCAAAACACAAGAGCAATCAAGATAAAACGCACATCACACACAGTCGCAAAAAACCATGCAATGATGTTCTAGACATAAAACTATCCCATTCCACACTCAAAACCTTAACCGCAAGCCTAATCCTTTCCCTGGGACCTACAGCCTGCTCTAATACCAAACTGTCACGCCCCTACCCAGAAAACCCATCCGGATTGAGGCGTGAGCCACCTAAACCTGTTTACATCATCAATAGGCGGACAAATATATAATTGCTATGAATTTAAACCATCTAGTCCTCCAGTTCATAAAAATTTGACAGAATCTCTTTTATAATTATAGCACAAGAAACCTGTATATTTTACAATTTCAACATCATCACATTCCTCAATATCTACATTAAAGAATGTTACAACATTTCTCAAATAGAACTGAATTAATAATCATACAATTCTGTTCATGGATACATCAGATTATACATCAATTTATACATCATTGATGAAAACTGTAAATTAACTATCGAAAACTCCTCGAAGCTCCAAGTCCTCGATCACCTCGAAATATCGTGCCATCTTCTAGAAAAACACCTGAAAGAAGGAACTGCACCGCCGATGCAGCTCAGGTAGGGTGAGCAACAATGCCCAATAAGGTTCTACTTTACGTCACACTCAAGGAAGGGGAAACCACAACAATATTATCCTTCATCTCAAGTCTAAGGTGTCACTGGAGGCATCACACCTCGTTGATCCAGAATGGCCCCCTAAATAAGGTCACCCTCACCCAAGCGGTGAAACAAGGAGGACGGCCAACACGAGCCCGGACACAGGGTTGGTGTATCGCCGCTGCACTCATCGATGGAGCTCTCACCATACACCACCCCTTGTATGGGGACATACATCATGGACAACGACATCCACACTTAGGCCCTTGGGACAAACAGACAATACGACCACTATTCCTCAATATCATAATTCAAAAGATGATATCTAGGTTGGAACCTCGATCAACACCAGATCATCACCATACAATCTCGTCCTTGTCCTCAACTAACCAATCCCCGGACCTAGGGTTAGATCCGGGCTACCCGAGAACTCCGGATCGACGATCGAATCCATCGCCTACCACCTAGCCTTAATGCTTCTAATGCAATCAAGATGCATGCAATGCTCAGGCACAGAGATACAGAAATATAAGCATGCAATAGTATGACATCACAACATACAGGGCTAGGGGTAGCCTACAGCTTGCCAAAGGATAAACATAGCAAGGGGTCTAAAGCAGTAAAGATCTATCTAGTAAAGCAATTATAACAAAGCACCCAACAAATCAAAATCCAGCATTACAACGGCGTCCACAACCGTCAACCACAATTTCTACAACGGGATTCAACCCCGGCCAAACAATACACAACAGTTACAAAACACATTAACTAGGGCACACCCTCAGCCCAAATAATTATCTAAACATCCCAAGGGGTATGACTCCCTTGGTTCAACCATGAGCTGCGCATAGGCCTTAGAGTATACAATACATAGATACTAAACATACTTCATAATCAATTACTAATTAAGCTAGTAGATTAGCAACTTAAATAACCGTGTAGAAAATGAGGGATTGATCTCCTAAAACCTATCGAATCACACCTGTATCTACTGTATACTGCTAAGAACATCAATTCAGGGTTGTAGATGAATTAGACAAGTCACAATTGATTAGTCATGCTTTAATTATATATAGTCGAAGAGATTAGGGTATAACCTAGGTTTCACTATGTCCGTCCGATTAATATGAAACTTGACATGCACGTTCATTACTAGCTTCCAAAACATCTATCCGAAATTCGATTCAAACGGATAAGTGGAAATAGATGAAAACCACGTATTTTAGCTTTCGGCCAAAAATGCGAAAAGAGGCATAAATACCTCAAAAACCTCTCCAATCAAAGCAAAAACTCCTAAAACAATCCTAATTAACCCTGGGGATAAGTTACACGAGGATCAGGTTGAACAAAGGTCGAAATTCCATTAAATTAGCTAACTAATTTCTTAATTTCAGTTTCACAGCAGTTCTGTAGACAATTTACCAAAATTAGTATATAAATCAAAAAATCATGAAACCAGCGACAATTGAAAGTAGATTCGATGATCTACAACTTTCATCTTGAAAGTTACCCGAGACCATGCTCACACAGCTCAGAAATCTATCTTTAACCTAACTGTTCATCGAAGAACAGAGCATCCACAAAAATCCGGGAAAAACTTCCAAATATCCGGATAAAACCCAAATCAAATCGCATGAAGCTTCAATCAGTCACTAAGCATGCTCTAAGGAACTAATTAGCACAAAGAAAACAACAAACAATCAAACTAAACCCTAGATCTAGCTTAACCCTAAGATTTAGGTAGAAACCCTACCTGAAAACGCAATCCAAGCTTCAATCCTTGCTAATCCGCCGTGATCCGCCGTCCTATGTCGCCGTCGCCGTATCCAGCTCGCCGGAGAGCCGCTGAAGTCCTCCAACAACCGCAGCCGTCGCCGGAGAAGGAAGAGAGGCTGCCACGGGAGAGAGAAAAGGAAGGAAGGAGAAGGGGGAGGGTGCCCTCGCCGCCACCTCCAGGTCGCCTGGGAAGGTGGCCAGAGAAAGAAGAAGCCGGAGCGGAGGAGAAAGGGAAGGAAGAGGAGATCGGGCATGGGGAAGGCAGGGGAAGGGAGAGGAAAAGAGAAGAAAGAGGAAAATAAAGAAAGAGAGAGAAAAAAGAGGGTTAAGTCACTTAAGTGGCTTAGCCGGTTCAAACGAGTCAACTGATCGGACTGAATCCGATTTGACTCTAAATTACGATCTCGTCGCAATCTCGTCCGGATCTGACGATCACGAACGCTCCTATTGAATCTAAACAATCACGTACATCAATCAAGGTTGTGTGTGCACTACGCGGGTGTGAAACCGACCGCCAAGGCGCAATCTACCAAATTGCCCTTGGGGTCCCAAAACAGCAATGCGATCAACTGATCGCAAAGCAAGGCCAACCGAGTCAAAACAACCAAACCACAAAACCAACCCCTCGACCTACCGTGGTCGGACCAGGTTGGAGGAACGGGTCCTCACACTCCTTCTCTCTCCTCTGTTTCTCTCTCTCTCTCCTCCCTCTTACTCTCTGTTTCTTAGAGTAACTGGTTGTCTCCGGCGACTCCCTGGACAGCATTATCCCACCGGAAATCGGCAACCTCACTAACCTCTATGAGCTCTACCTAGGCTAGTTTAATAGCTACGAAGGTGTGATCCCGCCGGAGATCGGTAACCTAACCCGCCTCGTCCGGGTCGAGATGGCTAACTACGGGCTCTCAGGACAGATCCCGCCGGAGATCGGCCAGCTAGACAACCTTGAAACTCTGTTTTTTGTTCTATAGGTGAACGGTATCTCCTAAGTAATAACTAATAACTAAAGATTCCTAACTAATAATCAAAGATTCCTTGAAATTGATAAGGATTCCTCACTTATGGAAGAATAAAATTGACAGACCTATGCAGGTGGCATTAAGGAATTCCTCGCATAAGTAAGGAATTTTCTCCTTTCTCTCTCTCATACTTGTGTCAGCTGGCATTAAATGATGAGAGAAAGTTGGCAAGAGATATTTTGGTCCCGAATTTATGAATTTGACCTATTTTGTCAAGAAACACAAAAGTGTCCATTGATTGATAAATTAAAAAACAAGTTGATTTAAAAAAAAAAACTCTGTTGTTTCCTAAAGGTTAGTCACAATTTTTTCTATAATAATTTTATCGAGGGAGAACAACGCCTTAAAAGACGGTGCTTTTTAAATACGCCTCGAAGCCACCGATTGCTTTATCCTAGTGAAAATTCCCCGATAGTCATTTTTGTCCACATGTAGCCACGCATGATGCCACATAAATCAAATACTACATCAGGTTGTATTTTAGCATAATTTTTCTTCACTTAATCACACATATATTGCTCAATATTATACTTATAATTATCAACGTCACATCCAAAAACAATTTAGCTTCAGTGAAGTCCATATAGGAATAAACATCAGTAGGTTGATTGAATCAAACAATTGCCTCATGCAAATAGAAATCATTAAATTTTGGCAATAGCTTGCAGAGTTCATCCTCCTTTTTATTTTATTTAGCATTGAAAGCATCACTTCGATAACTAATTCTAATTTGGCCGGCCTTCGGTTGAAAAACACAACAGAGATGCCTAAGCTAACAAACTACTGCATGGAAAGTCGCATATTATACATAATTAAATTCCTTAAATTATATTTATTAGCTCAATAGTAGTTGTATTTAATATCTTATTATTTGATTTTAGGTTTAAACATACTTAGAGAAGAAATACAAGAAATTCAGTTAAAAATTATTCAATTCTGTGAAAAGACTGCTTCGTTGAGATAGTTTTCATGAAGTTTTTTATTAGTCTTTGAGATAAAGATATGCTAAGCAAAATAGGTTATGCTAAGGTGAGTAGTATAACTTAAGGTAATCGTAGAACCGAAAACAATCTATGCAAATTAGAGATAGGTTTATGTGATTGGGAACATTAACTTTCTTTTAGGGATTCAAGTGAGTTTGTAACCATATGATTTATAGATGTTGAGAGAAGCGAATGAGATGGTTACTAAAGAAAACTAATAACGAAACTGCGACGAATTGAGTAATTTTTAAACAACTACTTCATTGATTCGAATCAATCAACTTTTTATTTCTTTTCTTAGTTAGTTTAGATAACTCAAATCTATTTTTGATTCTTTTGTTTAGATTTAGGATTTTGAGAATTGTTAAGAGAGAAGGAAAGGTTTACATGAAGAAAGGATTACATGCCTATCCTCGTAAGTTGCCTGTGATATGTCAAAATCCCTTTATTTGGGGATTAAGTTATTTACCTTCCTAAATAACATGTGTACTGTATCTCTATATATTGACGGGCTCTAACCTAAAGTATCGATGGATAAAATTCCTCTCCTTCTCTCGTGGATGTAGGCACATAGTCGAGCCACGTTAAATCATGTTTCTTTTATTCATGGTTATCTACTTCTACAAGAATTGATATCATCTCTATCATAGTTTTCTGTGTGGATCAATTCTACACTCCACCGTTATTCTATCAGTAACGTAGTAATTGGATAAAAATTATATATTTAATATTTGATTGAGTGTCTGACGTTTTAACAACACATGACTACCACAACCATATAAACAACCATATAAGCGAAGCAGTCTCAGATCCCTCTACAATCAAACTCCTAAGCTCTGTTCTTAGCAATGGATCCTGACAACGAAATCATACACGAACTCCCTGGCGTGGTCCGTGTATACAAGAGCGGCCGCATCGAGCGCTTCGTCCCCGGTGGACATATTCCGGCATCCGTCGACCCAGCAACCGGCGTGGCATCGAAAGACGCGGTCATCGACCATATCTCCGGCGTCTCGGCAAGGCTATATCTCCCGAAACTCTCCGATGATCCTCAGAAGAAGCTTCCTGTCCTCGTTCACTACCATGGCGGCGCGTTTTGCATAGGCAGTGCCTTCGAGTTTCCCTTTCATGGGTTCCTCAACTCGTTCGTCGCCAAAGCTAATGTTGTGGCCGTCTCAGTCGACTACCGGCTGGCGCCGAAGCACCCGTTGCCGGCCGGGTATGATGATTCCTGGCAGGCTCTCCAGTGGGTCGTGTCACACGTGGTTTGCGGACCGGAGGCGTGGCTGGCCGACCATGGAGACTTCGGACGTCTCTTCTTGAGCGGCGAGAGCGCCGGCGCGACAATCGCGCACCAAATGGCGATGCGAGCCGGCCATGTCGGACTTCAATTCGGTGTAAAAATCAAAGGGGTGGTGCTGGTCCATCCATACATGCTAGCAACAGAGGAGGTGGAATCTGAGCTGATGGATCCGTCGATGAGCAAACAATTGAAGGCCTTGTGGGAGTTGGCGTGCCCGGCATCGACTGGCTTGGAGGATCCAATGATCAATCCGATAGCGAAGGGCGCGCCGAGCCTGGCGGTGATAGGATGCCAGAAGGTGCTGGTGTGCGTGGCGGAGAAGGATGTGCTGAGGGATAGGGGGAGGGTGTACTGTGAGAGGTTGGAGAGTAGTGGATATAAGGGGGGGGTGGAGCTGTTTGAGGTGGAAGGGAAAGGGCACTGCTTCCAGCTCTTTGATCCCACATGTGAGGAGGCTTTGGCGCAAGGTGAGAAGTTATGCAGCTTTGTGAATGGTAACTAGTTTGTGTAGTTATTTCTGTTTTCTAAGATATAATGAAGGTACTATTTCTGTCATACTTGGAGAATAAATTCAGTTTGTTTTCGTTTTTCAATGTAATAAAACGAAAAGAATGACAGAGAAACGCAATTTTATTTGTCACCATCTTTTGCATCAATTTTTAGGATGAAAATTGTGTGATGCATGTTGTCCAACCTTGGTATTTGGTAATATTTTAGTGTGAATTGGTGTCTTTTAAGTAATATTTCACCGTGAGTTCAATTATATCCATATTGTCCAACCTTGAGAACACTTTTATGTTTAGACGTTGACATGATGTGCAATCCTCGCCATTAATCGGTGTATGTATACTGGGACCGGGGTATGAAGAATAGAATGAAAAGTTGATTACCAAAAAAAAATGAATGAAATGAGCGACGGAGAGCGCAGGTGTGACGAGAGTAAGGAACCAGGGGGATCCTCATCGTCCTGGCCCCCCGGACACCCCTGTTGGCAGGGCTGGAATGGACCAAGGAAGGATGGCGAAGGTTCAGGAACTAGATTGGGGCGTAAGGCCTCCTATGCTGCAACGGCTGGTATGCGGCCAAGGCAAGCAATAGTGACGGAGGAGGAGCTCGCAAGGTTGGGACCGTTGTATACCGATGAGGTGGTTCTGGACGACGAACTCATGGAGCGATGTAGCCGGAAATGGAGGTACTCAGTCTTTGGCAGATTCTTGGGTCTAAGGCTTCCCCTAGGAGTGCTGAAGAGCAAGCTCTCAGCAATTTGGCATACCATGGATGGATTCCAGGTTACAGATCTAGCTCGAGGAATATTTGTGGTGAGATTTGAGAATGAGTTAGATTTCCATCATGTTCTCACGATGGGGCCTTGGTCGGTGAATGGACGGATGTTGTCACTCCTCCGGTGGAGGGAGGATTTCTGCCCGGTGGCAGAGGACTCCACCAAAGTGCCGATTTGGGTTCGCTTGCCAGAGCTACCAATTGTATGGTTTGAGAAAGAAGCAGTGATGAACATTGTAGCAACTATCGGCCTCCCCTTACAGGTAGATTTGGTGACGGAAGACATAGTCCGGGGCCGATATGCGAGAGCCTGTGTTGAGGTTGATATCAGCCAGGAGATTAAGGTGGTAACTAGGGTAAGAACCAGGACGAGTACAAGGTTCGTGGACTTCATCTATGAGGATGTGAAAATATGCGAAAGGTGTGCGAGGATAGGGCATGGAGTTGGATCTTGCCGTAACCCCTCGGTATCAAGAGCAGCAAGGTTTGGTATGACGGCGATCTCTACTCCAACTAAGGAGGGAGGGAGCTCGGGGATGGAAAAGGACTACCCGCCTGGTTTTGAAGGGGATAGTAGTGGGAAGAAAGTATGATGTAGGACGAAACCCGGGTGACCCCGACCGTCGGACGGGCATAACATTCGATCCGGGTATCCGATCGGGGCGTGCGACCAGTCGAAACGACCGGGTTGACGAGCCTGTCGATCTCTCCATGACTGCGCGTCAAATCGTCAAATTTCGTCTCCTTTTGGTCTAAATATCAGTTTTAGTGAAAACTTTCCTTTTTAGGCAGTTTTATCGGTTTCTATTTTTAGCAACTTTCCTATTTTGAGTAGGATTTCTTTTATTTTGAATTTCGGGTTTAATACATGGATTAGGGTTTAAGTCCATGTTGAGTTGGTCAGGTCTTTCCTTAATCCTATAAAAGGAGGCCTTAGGGTTTGTAAAGGTTAGTTTTGGATGAATAAAAATTGAGTTAGTTTTCTCCTCTTGAGAATTCTGGTTTTCTCTCCCATAGAGAGTTTGGTTGTTTCTCCCATAGAGAGGTCCACGTTTACCCTGCGCTAGAGTGGTATCAGAGCTATACAAGTTCCCGGGAAGAGGATCCATGGCTCCTCGAACTAGAGCTAACCGTGCTCGACGGCCACCTAGTGTATCTCCACCGCCGCCCAGAAGGCGTGGCCGGCCTCCTGTCGATGAGGGGCCTCCCCCGCGGGAACAAGGGGTCTTGCAGGCAACCATCCTTGATCTTCAACGACAAGTGGCCGCCCTCCAACTCCAGTTACAACATCAGAATCGAAATCGGACGCCCTCGCTGGAAGAGGAAGAGGAGTTGTCATCGGACGAATCCTCCTTTCAGAATAGAGGGGTTCATTGCGATCCAGACTCGAGGACGAGTCCTTTCCAACCAGGGGAGTCTGATGCAGGATGAAACCCGGGTGACCCCGACCGTTGGACGGGCATAACTTTCGATCCGGGTATCCGATCGGGGCGTGCGACCAGTCGAAATTATCGGGTCGAAGAAGCCCATCATTTATCATCAGAGATCTTTGATCTCTCCATGACTGCGCGTCAAATTGTTAAATTCCGTCTCCTTTTGGTCTAAATCTCAGTTTTTGTGAAAACTTTCCTTTTTAGGCAGTTTTATCGGTTTCTATTTTTAGCAACTTTCGTATTTTGAGTAGGATTTTGTTTATTTTGAATTCCGGGTTTAATACTTGGATTAGGGTTTGAGTCCATGTTGAGTTGGTCAGGTCTTTCCTTAATCCTATAAAAGGAGGCTTTAGGGTTTGTAAAGCTTAGTTTTGGATGAATAAAAATTGAGTTAGTTTTCTCCTCTTGAGAATTCTGGTTTTCTCTCCCATAGAGAGTTTGGTTGCCTCTCCCATAGAGAGGTCCACGTTTACCCTGCGCTAGAGTGGTATCAGAGCTATACAAGTTCCCGGGAAGAGGATCCATGGTTCCTCGAACCAGAGCTAACCGTGCTCGGCGGCCACCTAGTGTATCTCCACCGCCGCCCAGAAGGCGTGGCCGGCCTCCTGTCGATGAGGGGCCTCCCCCGCGGGAACAAGGGGTCTTGCAGGCAACCATCGTTGATCTTCAACGACAGGTGGCCGCCCTCCAACTCCAGTTACAACATCAGAATCGAAATCGGACGCCCTCGCTGGAAGAGGAAGAGGAGTTGTCATCGGATGAATCCTCCTTTCAGAATAGAGGGGTTCATTGCGATCCAGACTCGAGGACGAGTCCTTTCCAACCAGGGGAGTCTGATGCAGGATGAAACCCGGGTGACCCCGACCGTTGGACGGGCATAACTTTCGATCCGGGTATCCGATCGGGGCGTGCGACCAGTCGAAATTATCGGGTCGAAGAAGCCCATCATTTATCATCAGAGATCTTTGATCTCTCCATGACTGCGCGTCAAATTGTTAAATTCCGTCTCCTTTTGGTCTAAATCTCAGTTTTTGTGAAAACTTTCCTTTTTAGGCAGTTTTATCGGTTTCTATTTTTAGCAACTTTCGTATTTTGAGTAGGATTTCTTTTATTTTGAATTCCGGGTTTAATACTTGGATTAGGGTTTGAGTCCATGTTGAGTTGGTCAGGTCTTTCCTTAATCCTATAAAAGGAGGCTTTAGGGTTTGTAAAGCTTAGTTTTGGATGAATAAAAATTGAGTTAGTTTTCTCCTCTTGAGAATTCTGGTTTTCTCTCCCATAGAGAGTTTGGTTGCCTCTCCCATAGAGAGGTCCACGTTTACCCTGCGCTAGAGTGGTATCAGAGCTATACAAGTTCCCGGGAAGAGGATCCATGGTTCCTCGAACCAGAGCTAACCGTGCTCGGCGGCCACCTAGTGTATCTCCACCGCCGCCCAGAAGGCGTGGCCGGCCTCCTGTCGATGAGGGGCCTCCCCCGCGGGAACAAGGGGTCTTGCAGGCAACCATCGTTGATCTTCAACGACAGGTGGCCGCCCTCCAACTCCAGTTACAACATCAGAATCGAAATTGGACGCCCTCGCTGGAAGAGGAAGAGGAGTTGTCATCGGACGAATCCTCCTTTCAGAATAGAGGGGTTCATTGCGATCCAGACTCGAGGACGAGTCCTTTCCAACCAGGGGAGTCTGATGCAGGACGAAACCCGGGTGACCCCGACCGTTGGACGGGCATAACTTTCGATCCGGGTATCCGTTCGGGGCGTGCGGCCAGTCGAAATTATCAGGTCGACGAGCCCATCATTTATCATCAGAGATCTTTGATCTCTCCATGACTGCGCGTCACATTGTCAAATTCCGTCTCCTTTTGGTCTAAATCTCAGTTTTAGTGAAAACTTTCCTTTTTAGGCAATTTTATCGGTTTCTATTTTTAGCAACTTTCCTATTTTGAGTAGGATTTCTTTTATTTTGAATTCCGGGTTTAATACTTGGATTAGGGTTTGAGTCCATGTTGAGTTGGTCAGGTCTTTCCTTAATCCTATAAAAGGAGGCTTTAGGGTTTGTAAAGCTTAGTTTTTGATGAATAAAAATTGAGTTAGTTTTCTTCTCTTGAGAATTCTGGTTTTCTCTCCCATAGAGAGTTTGGTTGTGTCTCCCATAGAGAGGTCCACGTTTACCCTGCACCAGAGTACCTGGGGAGAAGGGCTCACCATAAAAAGTGTGGATTCCACCCGAGGTGCTAGCGACGGCTGCAGGAGAATGGCACGTGGTGCAAAGGTTCAGGCGAGGCGGCAAGGGTGGACACCGTGGCGTGGGGACACGTGGCCAGCGTACGGACACTCATCTTGAGGCAACAAAAGACGTGGGCGTGACGCTACGTGGTGGAAGGACGGCACCCGGACCATTAGCTGCCAGGCCTATGACAGCTGTAGGAAGGGACCATTGGGGGGATAACGGCACCCTGGGAGACAGCGACGGAGGCGGGCGACGTCACCAGGAGAGACGAGCGGGAGGCGAGAGGATCTTTAGAGAAGAAGGCTCTGGAAGGGGACAGGTGGATGGTTGGTAGTGGAAGAGGAAAGGTAAGGTTACCGGGGCTGATATTTCCGATAACAGGCTTGATGGGCTTATAACTGAGGTGCCCATGGTTTTCAAAGCTAAAGGGGCGAGCGGGCCTCGAGGAAAAGGAACCAAAGTAGGGAATAGGGCCAAAGGGATGAGCCGGGGGCCTGGTTCATCATCCTCCGCTGGCTCGGTAGTTAACAAGGAAGATGGAGGGAAGCTAAGTTTAAACAGGTTCGCGCCACTCTCTATTCCTGATTTTGCCACGGAAAAGATGCCGATGGAGATGGCGGAGGAGGAACTAGAGTCAAGGCATGAGGAAAGCTTCCAGAAGCTGAAGAAGGCCTTAGAGACTCAAGAGGTCCAGCCTATGTCTATGGTGGTGGAAGGTAACCAGACGCTTGTCCAGAGCTCTGTTGAGGATGGGGATGATGTTCCACTGGCCACTATGCTAGTCAAGCTGGGACAGAAGAAGAGAAGGTGTATGGTCCCGCCAGATGAGCAACTGGCGTTAGAGAAGACGGTTATCAGATGAAGTACTTGTTCTGGAACTGTCGCAGAGCTGGGCCAAGGCGGGTGGTGAGGTCCTATCTCTGTTGCTACTCTAACCACACGGTTTCCTTGTTGTTTCTTATCGATGTGTTAGTTTATGAAGAGAAGCAGAGTTGGATACAGAGGAGGTAGGGCCAGAGCTGGGGTAGCTACCTTCTTCCTTGCCGGGGAAGGCATGGAGGTATCATGGCGTTGTGGCGGAAGGAGATTGGAAGAGTGTCTTTTACCAATTGGTCAGCACAGGCTATTCATGGCATTGTGTTTAGTCCCACGGTTGGGCATGTTGCCATCTCGACAGTGTATGGAGCCACGAGATACAGCTTGCGTAGGGAACTTTGGGATGCTTTGTCCAGAGTTGAGAAGGTTCGTTTACCACATAATTGGAGGAGACTTCAATGTTATTGTTTCAGCAGAGGAGAAGTTTGGCGAACCAGCGTTTTCTTTTGGCCTTGCAGAGTGTGAGTTTCTGCAGTTTATTTGTGCTAATGGTTTGGAAGACTTGGTGTTCACGGGTTCTAAATTCACTTGGACAAATCGCCAAGGTGGTCAGGCAAAGATATTGAAAAGGCTGGATAGGGTCATGTGCAACAAGGGTTGGAAGCATAGGCTACATCGAACAACAGTTAAGCATTTACCAAAAGTTGGTTCAGATCACTCCCCCTTATTGGTATCTCTTGACAAAAGGAAGTAACTGGAAGCGCCTGACACTTTTAGATTGGAGCATAGCTGACTTGCGAGGCCAGAATTTACAGTGGCGCTGAGCAGAGCTTGGAGTTTCCCATGTCGGGGATCCAAACAATGCTGCTTTCCTACCAGAATTAAAGCCATCAAGAGGGTAGTCAAAGGCTGGGATAAGTGAAACAGAGCAACTGATTTATTTGGAACTGGGAAGAGGATAGAGGAATATCTTGGGAATATGTATAAATTCGAAGAGGTGGGGGGTTTATCTGAGGAGGACGATGTTTTCCTACGCCGGCTGGAAGGTGAGTGGGAACAGCTTATGCTGCGACAGGAGGCACGGGCTGCACAGAGGAATCGTAGAGAATGGATTTTGGTTGGGGATAGGAATACTAACTTTTTCCATCAGCTTGTAAAGTCCCGAGCTCATAAGTCAAGAATCAAGGAGCTGGTGACTGACACTGGCGAGATTGCTAATGGTCAGAAAGGTATTGGGATGGCTATGCAGCAACATTATGAGAAAGTGTGGGGTGATGATGGTAATTGCCTGAGCTTCCTTCTGCCAGATCTGCCATCTATTGGTGATATATGGAAAGACTGGTTGACTACAGAGGTTTCTAAGGATGAAATAAAAAATGTTGTGTTCAATCTTGGAAGGAATAAATGCCTTGGATCTGATGGGATCCAGCAATCTGCCACATTGTAGGGGAGGATTTCAGTCAATTAGTTGTGGATTTCTTTCAGCATTCTAAGCTTCCACCGGTATGGAATGAAACCTTGATCTCCTTTGTGCCAAAATGTAAGTTCCCGAGAAGAGTCAAAGAATTTAGGCCAATCAGTTTATGCAATGTGGGATACAAGGTTATAACCTCAATTATTGCGAGTAGACTGAAATGTGTCCTAGAGGAGCTTGTTGGATTAGAGCAATCGGCGTTTATTGAAGGGAGGAGCTTTCTTGACAGTGTTGATGCTGCCCAAGAGATACTCCATTCAATGGCTATTGCCCCTAAATCTAGCAGCTTAATGGTGCTTAAGGATGACCTTATGTCAGCCTACGATAAGGTTAATTGGAACGTTTTAGAGGAAATTATGAGGAGGATGGGCTTGCCTCCAAAATGGATTAACTGGGTGATGTTGTGCGTGAGAGGTTCAAGGTTTTCTTTCATAGTTAATGTAGGAATTCATGGACGAGTTAAACCGAAATGTGGTATTAGACAAGGAGATCCCCTATCCCATGTTCTTGTGCAAGAAGTCCTTTCAAGGATTTTAGACTCCCCTGGTTCATGTTTGGAAGGTCTGCATTTCAAAAAAACAGAAGTAAGGATATCTCACCTTCTTTATGCCGATGATTGCATGATAGTTACACGGGCTACCTGTTCGGAAGCCAGATTGTTGAGGCTTAAGCTTACCCAGTTTAAGTTGCTTAGTGGGCTTGAGATGAACCCAACTAAGTCCAGTTTAAGATTCTCACAGGTTGTTAAGAAGATGAGGAGAATTGCTATAGGGGGGATATTAAAAGTTGGTGAGGCTAAGAGTAGTTGGAAGTATTTGGGTGCACCTATCAGCGAGAAGAAGCTTAAGGCTAGGGATTTTGCACCGTTGGTGGTAAAGATGGCTAGTAAGGTGATGGCTTGGCAAGGAAAGAGGATCTCTGAGGCTGGGAGGGTGATCCTTTTGAAGTCGGTGCTTCAGAGTATACCTGTTTATGCTATGTTCACAGCTAACATCCCTTGCAAGGTTATTCGCCAAATGGAGCAAATTTGTAGATCTTTTTTATGGCAGGGCAAATGCTCGGGCATTAACACAGTGGCATGGGATGATGTATGTAAGCCTAAAGAGTTGGGAGGACTAGGGTTGAAAGATTTCTCATTGTGGCAGAGGGCATTGAAGATGAAGAGGGCTGTGACATTCTTAGGAGAGGAAGAAACTATTTGGAAAAGAGTTGCAACTGCCAAGTATCAATGGAAAGAAACTCTCCCGGTGGTTAGGAAGAATAAGGTTTCTGCTCATTGGAGGATAGTGTGTAAAGCAGTAGAGGACTTGGGATTGGGGCTCAAGTGGATGCCAGGGCAGAACAACAAAATCAGGGTCATGCAAGATCAGTGGGTGCTTGATGGGGCACTAGCCATGAAACCAACTATGTGCAGGGGAGAGCTACTAGAGACATTGACCGTTGGTGAGTTGATGAATCGACATGGGTGGAACTGGGAGCTGTTGAAAGAACTGTTCCACGAAGAGAGTGTACAAGCTATCTTGGCACTGCCGATTCAAAGAAATCAAGTTGATAAGGCTAGATGGGAGTATAATGGAGCAGGCAAGGTTATTGTGTCTTCTGCTTATATGCTGCTTGCCCAAAGGTATAAGGCAAGTTGGAGTTGTTGTGAAGAGATGAATTGGAAGAATCTGTGGAGACTCCCCACTGGCCCACGAGTCAAACAATTCCTGTGGAAGGCACTCAAAGGCCGGCTGCCAGTGCGCGAGAAACTGTGGAGATTCTGTTTTGCAGATGATGGAAGCTGTCCTAAATGTGGAGCAAATGCTGAGACAATCGAGCACTTCCTGTTTGAGTGTTCATATACAAGGCAGGTGATAGATCTACTTTTGCTAGAGTTGGGAGTAGGCAGCTGTCTATGGGGGCCAAATGAGCTAATAGGAGCTCTGTCCCGATCTTCTAGTCAACCAGGAATTTTAAAGTTGAAAGCTTATCTAGGCTATGGCCTATGGACCCTCTGGAATGATCGCAATCAGAGGCTCTTCAAGGAGGGAGGGGAACCAGCACAAGTATTGGCGCGCAGAGCTAAAAGATTAGTAGAGGAGTACCTTCTCTGTGTCAGGAAAGCGAGCAAGAAGAGCCAGGTTGTTAGAGATGATGATGTTTGGCTGTATAGGGTGGATGCATCATGCAGTTTAACAACGAGGGATGCAACTATTCCAGTAGTGGAAGTTGATGGAAGAGGCAGGTACAGCTGGGCTAAGGGTGAAGTAGCTGAGGCAAAGCAGGTTTTTGAAGCTGAGGCCATCGCAATTAGGAATGCTCTGGTTTGGGCGAAAGAACGACAATGAAGTAAAATCATGATTGAATCTGATGCGGCTGATGTGGTAGAGGTGATAAATGGTACAAAGTTCTGGCCAAGGGAATTGGAGCCTCTCGTAAAGGGGATTTGGAAACTGATGCTCGGTTTTGATAATATCATAGTTTTAGTTGTTCCTTGATGTACTAATGTCATGGCTGACAAAGTTGCCTAGTGGTGCAGAGTTAATTGCACCAGTTTTCATTGGCAGCAGGACAGGGACTAGGGCCTTGGCAATTTTGCTGTAAATAATCTATAGCTCTCGAGCTCAACTCATCAAAGAAAAGAAAAAAAGAAAAAGAAAAGTTGATTACGATCTCGAGAACGATGTTGATGCTTGTAAATGGGCTTGCAATATTGTCTTCTGTAAATGCATGACCAACCTTGTGATCAGGTCAGTTCGGAATGAACTTCACAAGATCAAGTGCTAGGGGCTGATGGCAGAGTTGATGAAATTAAATTTGTCAGTTTGACGATATTGTTTGGGCTCTGATGACTATAAATAAGAGTTACATAAATGTACAATAAAAAATTTACGACAGAAAGAAATAAAGTTTCTTATTCTTTACAAAATGAAAAACATAAAGAACATATTTTCTTTAGTGAAAAAGAAAGAGAATATATAATATTGAGAAGAAACATTACTCCTGAGGTATGCACAGAATTAACAGTGGTTTCAATTTTTCGGATCTGTGAATGGCGACCTCATTTCCCGAAGTTTTCGCTCTAGAGAGAGTATCTTGGCGAACCTATCTAAGAATTAAATTGTGTGAAAAATCTACGTATCATCACTAAAATTGAGAAAAGAAAACAAAAGAAAGGATCAATAACCTTTAAGGTGAAATTTCATGCACAAAGTGACTTATTCTTCTACATGAAAAATCCAAGTTCTGTCCACACTACTGGAAGGATCCGGCTCATCATTGGCGAGTGGGAGATGTTGGTTTGTGACAAGTCACCTATGATGGCTAGACCCACTTGATAAGCCCATGATCTTCTCATTGAATAGTTTAGATACAGTTATCTAAACCTCTTATTCATACGGTTGCTAATATTAGAAACCGAAAGGAAGAGAAGGTCTGGGATAGATAGAAAACTAGTCTCTATGTGAAGAGGGGATCAGTGGGAGAAAGAACTGAAAATAGGAGTTCAAGAAGAAGAAGAAGGAATTAAGGTTGTAGACAGACGATCATTGTTCTTGTAACAAGATCACATGAATCACGTAGAATATATCCGGAGATCGTAGGCTAACAAGTAAGTTCTCGTCATTGCTTTGTATTCATACAACAATTTCTACATAAATTTTTACCTTTACCTCGTTTACGTTTAAAGCCTGAGGCCTTTCACGATGAGGATTCAGTCATAAAAGCTTCATCAATAGGTTTCTCAGCAAGAAGACGATCTTCTTCCTACTCATAATGACAACATCAAGACTTTTGATGATGTTGCATGTCATGTCGAGTTAGAAGAAGATCGTCTTCTTGCTGAGAAACCTATTGATGAAGCTTTTATGACTGAATCCTCATCGCGAAAAACCTCAGGATTTAAACGCAAACGAGGTAAAGGTAAAAATTTATGTAGAAATTGATGTATGAATACAAAGCAATGACGAGAACTTACTCGTTAGCCTATGATCTTCAGATCTGTTTGACGTGATTCAAGTGATCTTGTTACAAGAAAATGATCCTCTGTCCACAGCCCAAATTCCTTCTTCTTCTTCTTGAACTCCTCTTCTCAATTCTTTCTCCCACTGATCCCCTCTTCACACAGAGACTAGTTTTCTCTCTATCCCAGACCTTCTCTTCCTTTCAGTTTCTAATATTAGCAACCGTATGAATCAGCGGTTTAGATAACTGTATCTAAACTATTCAATGAGAAGATCATGGGCTTAGCAAGTGGGTCTAGCCAGCATAGGTGACTAGTTACAAACCAACATCTCCCGCTCGCCAATGATGACCTGGATCTTTCCAGTAGTGCAGACATAACTTGGATTTTTCAAGAATCCATTCATATAGGGAAAAATGGGCCATGTGACCTGAAAGCACACAAATATTGGGAGCTCCAATATAGAAACCGGTTAAGGTCATAAAGGAGACATGCACCATAGAGATAAAGGAAAAATTAATTGAAACGTGTACTTTAGTATCCCAAGCATTTTTAGCTACACATAACCAAGTATGACTCGATCGCTCAGAAGTCCAATACTCGTTACTCTCTTATTACAAATATTCACAATCATGTCCTACATTTTCAAGTGACATTATTGTCCGGCCGCAGAATATAAGTAACATGTGTAAAATGAAATTTGCTCTTTCTTTTGCCCTCATATCATTAGGATCAGAATTAATTCGCTTTCCCAGTAGTACTCCTTTAGATCAAATGGACTTATGATCATAGCTAAAATAGCAAACATTAATCCTTTCACTTTATGACATAGTCAAAAGTTGCAAAGGGTAACATTTGAGATCTAAATTAAGATTTCCATGACTCACATAGTATCGCAGCAGGGAACCATTCCATACTTCTTGATACGTCGGCAAGCACATGCAGTATGAAATGCATGTTACAGTGGAGCTTCTCTTATGTTTACTAAGATAAAGAGTGTATGTCTTTACTGTTCTTAAGTATAAACACCATACAAGTTTGAGTCTTGTCGCCAAACCAACTCAGGCTCCAAACTTGAAATTTCTATATGCTCACTATTTACAGCGCCAGATCAAAATTTCACGCTTGGCTTCAATTGATAGACTCATGGATAGTGGGATACTATCCATGTTGATTCTATTAGAATCTCATCTTGGTTTTAACCAAGGCAACTTAAATTTAAACTAAATTTGCTCCCACTGCGCCTAAAGTCACTTTTAAAGCAATTAGTTCAAATCGTCTCATTTCTGCTCACTCTCTAAGCGCCAGAAGTGATTGTTCGTGTGAGTGAACCAATCATTGTCTATCAACATACAACATTAAACTATACTAGCTTTCACTTACAGTAAAATACCAAAATAATTTGAATGAATTTTACCAACACAAGGCAAAAAAGAAATTTCATTCAAATTAATTGTACGGTAAAACAAGTGAACCATTGGACTAGATCAGATAACATTCACATTCTACATAAACCTAGAGATTTTACATGTCCAAAAAATGAATCTCTAGCTATTGGCTTGGTAAAAGAATCAGCAACCATCTTTTTTGTAGAAATGTGTTTCAGGATCACCTCCTTTTGTGTAATCATGTCCCTGACATAATGATATCTAATTTGTATATGTCTGGTTTTTCCATGATACTTAGGATCCTTAGCATAGGCCAATGCAACCATGCTAGCAGAGAAAATTGTCACTAGTTCTGATGATGATTTGACAATTTTGAAATATTTGAGGAACATGCTATGTATTCTACCTCCATGGTAGACAAGGCCATACAGGATTGTTTCTTGCTACTCCAAGATATTACGCAACCATTCAACAAGAATGCATATCCTGAAGTTGATTTGCGCCCATCTATGTCACCACTCCAATCTGCATTAGTATAACCAACTAAGCGCAAATCCTTTCCTTGGTAACACAACACTAAATCTGATGTTCCTTTTAGATACCGCGAAATTCTCTTGACTGCTTTCCAATGCTTAGGTCCTAGATTTGACTGAAATCTGCTTACCAGCCCAACAACATAGCATATGTCGGGACGTGTGCACATCATTGCATACATCAAACTACCGATAGCACTAGAATAAGATACAATAGACATTTTCTATTTTTCTTCTGGAGTCTAAGGACACATGTCTATACTTAGGCTCCAGTTTCTTTCAACTGGTGTGTCCATTGGCTTGCAGTTGTGCATGTGAAAATGCTCTAACATCTTTTTTATGTAAGTTTCTTGGGATAAACCCAAGAGCCTTCTAGCGCGATCCTTTAGAACCTTCACACCTAGCACAAAGCTAGCTTCACTCATGTCTTTCATCTCGAAATTTGATGATAACCACTTCTTAGTGTTATCAATCAATTCCTTGTCAATCCCAGCCAGTAAAATGCCATCAACATATAAGGATAGAATTAAAAAAACCGTTCTTCGAATGTTTCATATATAGACAATGGTCCTCTTCCATCATCGTAAACTTATCCCTTAGAATACCCTGATGGAATTTGTCACTCATCTCTTTCTATGTTTGGTTCTTCTTGTTGTAGTCCTAACTCCGTCCTACCAGAACCTAAGAATACACGATACCGGTTGTCGCTACAGGCAACGTGTAGCAAATGTTTCACGGGACAAAGCCCAAACCTTGTCTATTTATAGCCTCCAAAAGATTCCCACTCGGATTTGATCTTGGCCCTTTATTTTACTAAGCCACCCTATAAAGATCGATCTTCTAGGGATGAAGATCGTTCATTTCATCCCGTAGAACTGGCTGCACCCGAGGAAGATCGATCTTCTTAAAGGAGAAGACCGATCATTTGCATCGTCGATTTTCTCAATTTTCTCAACTACGAAGGTGATTGATCTTCTTAAGGGAAAAGATCAATCCGAGTAAACATAGCTCTCTGTCATCTTCTAGTGAATAAATGATCGATCTTCATAGAGGAAGATTATCGATCAATTTAAACATGGCTCTCTGTCATCTCTGGCTACATGAAAGATCAATGTTCATAAAGGAAGAGATTGATCCTTTGAAACATAGTGCTCTGTCATATGAAAGATCGATCTTCATAGAGGAAGAAGATCGATCTTCTTTCCTGCATATCCGGCACTACGCCCTCGGTACTAAAAATACTGTAACTTCTTATAGATAACTCGGAATCATGAACCGTAAAATTCTCTAGAAAGTACACTTCCAGAGCTTTCAAATAGTGTATGGTACATCATCTAATTCTTCACAAGAAGGTACAGTTTAATCTTCCAAGTTGACCCATGTAATCGTTTCAGCCTCTTTTAGCTCTAATTTCCTGTATTTTCCAAACAACTATGTGAAGCAACATATAAATATAAAAATAGTACTAAAGAGGTTGATTAAGAGTAACAATCCAGCAATTGAGATGGTCATAAGACTGTTCAGAGTGCACTTTCATGCACTCATCAGCACCCTGGACTGTACTCCGGATACTGAGACAAATGACTTAAGGGTTGACACCGGGCAGTTGGTCGGTGGTCGTGGTGAGTTCCAGGGTTATTCCAGATTTCGGGGAACGTCGGGGTAGCCATTGGCAGGGTTCAAATGTTTCAGCGGTCTCGTCATGCCGGTCCTTTGAGAGGTAGCCTGGACCGCCATACTGAGGGGGGATCCCACCGGGTGCTCGAGTGCTAGCTATCGGGAGCCTTTCCACCGATAGTGCTTGTTGTGAGGGGCGCTGGCGCTTACAGTAGAGTAGCCAGGTGTAAAGTACATCATTGGCCTGAGCAGTGGGTTGATGCCTCAGTTGGGGCATGTGCCTAGGGCTGACGTGGAGTTCAGATTCCAGGTATAGGCTTGCTGGAGACGATGCAGCGACCGGTCTTGTCGCGCCCCGACCTGCGAAAGCCTAACCGGGGCCGGCGACGTTAACCGGAACCTCACAAACTAGTATATTATAGTTAGCCTCCTACGGGAGTATATACATGGTGTTTTTGAATCCTTCCCTCTTCGAGGTTTTATATATTAAACACTTCGGCTTTTCCGCAGTTTGTTAGGTTTCGGTTCGCGTCGACCAGCACGGTTGGGTTTTCGCGGGTTGGGGCGCGACAGGTCTGCCCAACGGTTCACGCACTACTGAGGAGAGAGAAGCTTCAGCAACAGCCAGTTTCGGAGCCATCAGCTTCGACTTTCAACTTCAGCCTTCATCTTGTGGAGCTTCTCGCGACTTCCAGTTTCTTTGTGGCTTTGGGTTTCTCTTTCGTGACTCGTCCTTATGTGGCCGTGTTGGCTTGGGACAAGAGTTAGGTATGGCTTTGGGAGTAGCCACCGATTGGGACAATAGCTTGGGTTGTTAGCTGATGAGAATGCATAATGTTATATTTTTATCCCTTAATACTTAGTCTCCTATGCTTATTTAGTTCCTAAATACACTCATTATTCTTATATTTTGATTTAGGATGCAATTGAAGTCCTTAAGTCGAAAAGAAGCTGAAAAGAGTGCATGGATCAAATTTAAAGATTAATCTGTACCAGCTCATGAAGAACCAGATGATGTGCCATATATTGTTGGAAAGTTCTTGAAGTCTAGATTCTGGAGAATTTTACGGTTCGTGATTCCAAGTTTCCTAGAGGAAGTTACGGCAATTTTAGTACCGATGGCGCAGTCTGGATGGCAGAACAGTAATAAGCTGAACAGTCCGAGCGATCCGACACCCATGGTCCGATCGATCGGACTATGCAGAATCGTGACAGAACATGTATTTTTTGGCTGAACATGGTCCGATCGATCGGACCATCCCTCCTACTGAGCCAGATCGATCCGACTCATAGAGTTGGATCGATCGGACTCGGAAAATGTCAAAAATTGCAGATTTTTATGAGACAAATCGATCGGACACCTAAAGTTGGATCGATCGGACTCAAAAATAGCCAGAGAAGGTGGATTTTTACGCATCCGATCGATCCAGCGCATATAGTTCGATCGATCGGATTCGGGCGTAAATAGAAGTTGAAGAGTTTAATGAGACTGATCGATCCAGCATCCCGAGAAGGATCGATCGGACGTTCCCAGTGAATTAAATCAACGGTTTAGATCAAATCCGTTGATGGAGAGACTTTGGGGCTATAAATAGGACTCTGTCTAGGGTTTGAGGGGGGATTCTTGGACACTTTTGGCTGCTCTTTCTCCTCCTTTATATTTTTTCTAGGTTTTATCTTGTTTATTGGAATCTTTTGAGGATTGTTCTCGATGGCCCTGCGTGGCTAAATCTTGATCGTTGGTCGAGGAGACTGAAACCTCGGAATCAATGAAACTGTGAGATCTAATTTATTTTTATTGTTCAGTTTATAGATGAGTATTGAATGTTCTTCTGTGTTTATCTTCATGATTGTCTTGTCTAATTGCTAGGAGCGCTACTAGTCTATTATTCATTGCGATCTACTGCTAGATTGGATATCAAATTCGGAATTGTTTGATCCCTCTAATCTGCGAAGCAACTAGGGTCTAATAATTTACTGCTGATCAGATCTTGTTAGATCTTAGGAAGAATATTCAACTAGATTAAATGCAACCGCTTGTGCTTGTGTTGTTTAGCTTCATCGATCTCCCTATTCTTAACGCTGCTACTAGATTAAATCTACAGCGCTTGTCTTAGGTTGTCTAGTAGTTAGGGTTGATTAGATCGCTTGTTTCTAATTAACTATGATCGAGGAGAGGTTCGAATTTGATTCGGACGGTGAATATTCATGGTATGAATTGATTGATACTTGCATCTATGATCAGTTGTTGGATTCCGATGGTGGATGTTGACTCAGACCAAGGTTTGTTCTCTTGATTCAACTTGTTTCTTCGTTTTAGATTATTTATTTATTGTTTTTCCTCATATTCAAAACCCCCCTATCTTTGTTCACTTAGCACAAAACTAGGCTAAACACTCTTCATGGGATCGACTCGTACTCGCACTACTACATTTATCTTAAAGAGTATTGGTTTTATTTTTGAGTGCCTGCGACAGCACATCATTAGCCCTTGTCAGGTTGTTGCTAGAAGTTGGAGACCTCTAGGTGTCCGTCACCCACGTGTGGCGCAGGTTGGGGGTTCGACTGCTTCCTCGGTTGCGTTGGTTGGCCACGTACTGAGTTGTCTTTCCTTGGCTGTGGGAGGGTGTTGTGAGTACACCTGACGGCGTCAATTTTCTCTCATTGAAGGCCGCAGGTTGGCGTGCCTTCTGGTTGTCGAGACCTGGGGGCTATTCACCAGTTTGTGGTGAACCCCCCTTCCCTTGTTTTGTGTGGGCGTTGGTGCCCTTTGTTTGTGTGGTCGCTCAGGTTGTGAGCTTGCTAAGCTTTCTTGTCTTATGCAGGTGTGCTTGTTTTCCGTTTTGTTGTTTTCGGCCCTACTCTTATCGAATTTCGGGATGAAATTTCATTTAGAGTGATAGGTTGTGAGGACCCGTCCTCCAATCCACTCTAACCACGTTAGGTTGATAGTCTGGCTCTGTTGGCCTTGTTTCACGATCGGGTAGATAGCGAAGACCCCAAGGGAAATTTGGTAAATTACGTCTTGGCGGTTGGTTTCACACCCGCATTGTGCACACACAACCCTTGAATGATTTATGTGCTGGGTAGAACCTTAGACGAGGTTGGGATCGGAAGATCCGGGCTCGGGCGTGACAGCTGGTTTTGAAGACAGCTATCACCCTTGGGATGACCGATCGGTCCTGGGGACGATCGATCGGTGTCGAGGTCGGCATCGATTTTGTCGTGTCCGCATAAGGACGTGAACCGACCTAGTCCGATCGATCGCTCTAGGAACCACCGATCGGACTCAGGCTCATATAAACCAGTGAGCAGCTCTGTTTTTCTCGTTTTCTTCTTCTTCCTTCTTCTTCTCTCCGTTGAGGCTAAGTTTTCGTGTGGGAGGCTGTTCCAGAGGCTTGGAGAAGTCGGTAGCAAGGGGAGGAGCAGATCCATACCTTCCAAGCACGGATTAATCGAGGATTAATCACGGATTAGCTTAGTTAGGTAGGATTCTTCACTCTTAGGCTTGATTGGGTGTTCTTGGTTGTTTGAATGCTTAATTAGTTGGTTAATCTATGCTAGATAGTTATCCTAGGTACGATTAATATCTATTTGAAGCTTGATTGTATTTTAGTTGGATTTAAATCATATTTAAGTGGGTTTTTCATTGATTTATTCCCAGATTTCTGTTCTAGCAGAAACATCTATGTGGTAGCTTGTTTTCCGGCTTTCACGTGTATGATCTCAGTTGATCTTTAACATGGAAAGTTGTAGATCTCTGAGTTAGCTTTCACAGTTTTGGGATTTATGTACGATTTATTGTGAATTAAATGGCTGGGATTGGTAGAACAGAGCATTTAGTTTAATGAGTGATTCGGGGTATGTCATTAAGTGGGCAAATCAAGTTTCACATCAATCAGACGGTTAGATCAAAAGTTATGATTTTTCAAAGTTAGTAATAGTTCGTTTGCTTTAATTCGTTAAATTGAGTTTTTCATTATGTATATGTTATTATATTGCTTAGGCCTATGGCTTGCGGTTGAAGCAAGGGGGTCACGCCCCTGGGATGTGCAGAATAAATATTTCGCTTTGCTAAGGCCTTTGTTGTATACCCTTTGGTTGAGATGTAGGCTATGCCCAGACTTGTATATTATTTAACATACTGTTGCATGCTCATACTTCTATATTTGTGGTTGAACATTGCATGTATTTTACCGTCGATCCGAGGGCTTGGGAAGCTCAAATCTAGCCTTAGGACCGCGGGTAAGTTGCAAGGTTCAGGGAGAGATTGTTACCGTAATTATTGTTTTATTGAGGTAAATGTTTGGCTGGCTACAGATCATAGTGTTCGAGGTTTAGAGGTCATGCCATTTCCCTTGTGCCAAGGCTTAAGGTGGTTCAAATGATGTTAAGCCTTGGAGCGGTTTCTCACCAGCCTTGGGGTTTGGGTTGCATTGGAGATGCACTGAAAACCCCGTTGGGCACACCTTGAGGAGCGCTCAGAGTCAGCGTGATCCTCGTCGTGGTTTACTTTTTTGTTATGTAGTTAGCTATGCCTTAGGCTTGGCAAAGGGAAATGTCACAGTTGTAGTTCCCTGCTTTTTGAGTGACGTAGAATAGAATTCTACTGAGCTTATCGCTCACTTCTACCCAGGCTGTGTTTTGCGGGTGCATACGTCAGCTCTTCTTTCGTAGCATCCATAGGATAGACTCTTGGTGGCGTGTCGACCTCTGGAGGTGTTTAAGGACTTGTGGTTCCGTTATCTTGTTGGATTATTTAAATATATAATTTTCTTATGTAAGAATTTTTGAGGTTTTTTTAAATATATGACATTTGAGGAATAGTCTTGTATCAGAATTTTGTCTTATATAGAGATTTTAATATTGACCCCAGATCAATCGTTTAATTTAGATGTCTAATTTTATTATAAACGCTCCAATAATGGATTAAATAGATTAAAAACCCTCACGCTTCGGACCGGATGGGTTTTCTGGGTCAGGGCGTGACACATCCTCTATTCCAGCCGGCTTCCATGGCTCCAGCTGCCATTCCTCGATGGTGACGGAGATCGGATCTAGGTGCTTCCCCAACTCCAACATTCTTCTCCAGCAACCCCCGAACTCTAGGATTGAAGGGATCTAAACACTCCCTCATCTCCAATGGCTTCAAAGGATGGCGTTCCTCATCTCCAGTAGCCTTGAAACTCCAACAATGAAGCTCGGGTGGCTCTCCCCTGACTCCACAGGCTTCGACGCTCGCACAACATCTTCCCCAACCCCGGCAGTCTTGAAGCTCCGGCAACAAAACTCAAACAACATTCCTCCAACTTCAGTAACTTTGAAATCCTAGCGATGAAGGTGGTAGTTCAGGACCCTCACATTATTTCTATTTTTTATGTAAGAAATTTATTTTATTGGATCTAGAATTGGAGGTGTTCCCTACGGGGATGTAAACGATGAATTTGTTAATTTTGCAATCCAGGGGTGTGGTGCCTGCAATTTCCTCAAATGTAATTAAATTTTTGCTTGGAAATAAAATAGAAATCTCATACCCGCGAGATCGACGTTTTATTCATGAACAATGACTAAAGCAAAAATCAAGGAATAAGATATCAAATGAAACTACTCTTGGGTTAACAAAGCTAAGTTAAGGAGTTTAGTTATGCATAATATGTGACTTATCGAAGGGTAATGCTCGTCGTGAGTGTGGAAGGCTATTTTGGTGACGTCTATGGTAGCGACACAAATCTGGTGGTACCCCGACTTCAAATCCAGCTTGGTGAAGAGCGTGGAGCTGTGGAAGTTCATTTAGTAGCTCGCCAATAAATGGCATTGAGTACCGATTTGTGATGGTGATGTTCTTCAGACTTCAGTAGTCCACGCAAAACCTCCAGATGCCATCTTTTTTCTCTACCCTTTAAATATTCCGTAGAATATGTGGTGCACAATCTACAATTTTCACAGCTAATTTGAACAATTCAATCTCAAAGATATAATATACATAGTCAACAATTACAACCTCTAAATTGCATTGAATGATAATACAAACCTCAACTTATAATAAATAATGATACAATAAAGGTACTACTGTTTTAAATAACACAATCTCTATCAAATTTATCAATTTCAATTTGGAGTAAAAATATATTCTTCCTCGAATTTACAATTTATACATCAAGACTTTGCAATCATACTTAAATTGTAGAGTACAAAAGTTTGAAAATATCTGCCGACGATTCCTCGAGTCCATGCACCACCAGGAGAAGGACCAACCTCCTGAGTCACCACCGCCTGAAGAAGAAGGAACTGCGCCTGTACCTGCAAACGCAGCCTGGGTATGGTGAGCAACAAAGCTCAGTAGGGATCTACTCTATGATACTCACAAAGGAGGGGCACAACAAGGGTGTAAGACTTCTCCATAGCCCTAGGTCAGGATACACGTGCTTTCACATCAGACCGCCTCTCATCCTCAGCCGTGGAGTGAACAACCACGCTTGTGGGAGGGAAAACACTAAAACACCAACGGGCCCCCGGCCCCTTCCTCCACCACGCCCAAAAGGGAATTTTCAGCGGAAACAGTGACCGGGAGAGAGCTCCCACCTAGGTCACCAGGATCGGAAGTACTAACATGTCAACTAAACCTCAAATAGTACAATATAATATTTCAGTTCAACTAAACAATTCTCGAAGGATGACACAATCAAATCAAGACTATAACTGCGTCCTACACCACAATCTACCCAAGCCCGGCCCTACGGCTGGATCCTGCTTACTGAGTCACCCAGATCGACGAAACACTTATTCGCCTACGTCCTAGCCTTATACTTCTAATGTAATCAATGCATGCATGCTCACACGCGCATATAAGAATACTGGGGTGCAAGGATATGCCAAAACAACTTGGCATAGCATACAACATGCCAACGGGGTAAATATGGCAGAGGTCTAAATAAAAACCAAATAAGGGCACGATAGGCTCAGAAGCCTCCACGAGGCTAAACAACAACCAAGCAAGTCTCTATGAGGCCAAGCAGCCAAATAAACATTTCAATATTACAACAACACACATACGGGCCGCTAACAAGCAATTCACACAGTTCAATTCGGCATTACCACAACACGCACTGGCTGTCAACCAACAATTATACAACGGGGCATACCCCCGACCAGCTAACAGGAAGCAATTAAAAATAACACTACTGATGGCACACCACTTGACCAACTAAAATACAATTACAATTTACATAAATTAGGGCATACCTTTGGCCCATTTATTCTACACATTTCTAAGGAATATGACTCCCTTGGTTCACCCACGAGCCTCACATAGGGCTTGGCCACACATAGAGCCTATATATATACTTATACTACATATATACATTTAGCATGATTCTCAATTTATCACTAATTGAACAACGGAGTTAGTAACTCACTAACATGCCGAAATTCAAGTATTTAAATCATCCAAAAACCTACCAAATTGAACAAGCTAATCCTAAATGTCACTAGGAGCATCAATTCCAAGATTCATGATGAATTAAACATGAAAAATCATCAAAATACATGAAAATATCTATTTTCGGATTGCTACAGTAACCAAAAAGTTAGAAATGATGAAATCTCTATAAATCGACGTCCAAATACTGTGAAATTTGAAATAAAACATGGTCATATGTAGAAAGACATCCTAGGGGCAACATATCCAAGAATTGGATCGAATTGAAGAAAACAATTCGATGAATTTCCTAACTTTTTCCAAAGTCATGTTTCATCACAGTTTAGTATAAAATTCATCAAAATTCGTATGCAAATCAGAAAATTATGAAATATGTGGAAATTGAAAGTAGATTCGAGGATCAACAAGTTTCATGTGAAGATTACCAATGATTATGCACGTACAAAACTGAATTTGAGCTTAAACAAGCAGTTTCAGATAAGGATAGAAATTCAAGAAAAATCCAGGAAAAAGATGCATAAAACTCAATTAAATCACTAAAAAATCTTATGGAACTTCAATCAGTTGAAGAACAAATCTAGAGGAACCATGAAGTGAGGAGAAATCAACAAATCAACCAACGAATACCCTAATATTGTTTAAACGAAGGTTTAGGGTCAGAACCCTACCTCAATCTTGCTAATCCACCGCTAATCCTCCTCGGAGCCAAGGATGGCCTCCTCCCTCCTCATCGCCGCCTCCAGGTCACCGGGAAGCCGTCCGAAGTCCTCTCTCACGTGACGGGAAGAAAGACACGGGAGGGAAAGAGAAAGGAAAGAGGAAGGAGAAGGAAAGAGAGAAAAAGGGGCTACATATAGTAAGCTAGAATTGATCTCGGGCGTTCGTTTCAATCTTTCCCGATCGAGCTCCATTCTTTAGATCGACAGCGCCCCTAAGGGTTTATTCAATCACATGCATCAATCCAAGGCCGTGTGTGCACTACGCGGGTGTGAAACCGACCGACAAGACGCAATTCTACCAAATTGCCCTTGGGGTCCAAAAACAACAATGCGATCCACGATCGCACTCGACGTGGAACAAAACCAACCGAACCCACGGATCCGACCTATGCGGTTGAACCAGGTATAGAGGTAAGGGTCCTCATACTCATCCTCAGTGCGAGATAGATATTATGTCATCGATGAAGACTGTCACATGCTGATCAAGGTACGCCCTGAAGATCCTCTATATTTGGTCCGTGAATGCTGCACGCGCGTTCGCCAATCTAAAGGACATAATTACGAACTCGTATAATCTGAACTCGGTTTGAAATATCACCCTTGGGATATCGCAATCCCGAATCTTCATTTGATGGTAGCTAGTGCAAAATCTGACCCATGAGAAGATCGGTGAAACTCTGAGCTGACAAGCATGTCGTCGATGCGCTGCAATGGACACGTACTCCTCGATGCACCGCTATTCGGCTCTTCCAAAAAAGATCCAAGTACAAATAAGGGGAAATGTTTGCAAAGGGAACTCGAACATTCTAAGGCAATACACTGGGGCGGAAGAAGTCTTGGGCCACCAAATCGTCCAGCTGAGTCCCCAAATTATTCTGCTCTACTGGTACTATCATGCAAGCTACCCATAATCAAGACCGCCCGAACGAACCTCTAAATCAAACCCGGTATCCCTCTAAGGCGAAAACCCAAGAAGCTTCTCAGAAAATATAGCTGCGCAAATAATGATAACACATGAGAAGCCTGCTCTCCCAAGCACCCTCAAAGACAAAGGGAAGGAGTTCACCAAAAGCTAGTGAACAAACTCCAGCTCTCGACAACTAGAAGGCTCACCAACCCGTGACTTTCAGCGCGAGCAAAACGATGCCATCAGGTGTACTCGCAACACCTTCCCACAGCCAAACAAACGCAACTCATTGCGTGGTCAACCAGCGCAAGCCATGGAAGCCATCAAACCCCAACGTGTCCCACACGTGGGCCACGAGCACCTCTAGAGGTCCCCAACATCTAGCAAACGAACCGACAAGAGCTACAAACCAAAGCTCCTGTCCCAACCAGTGGCTGCTCCCAGGCCGTACCCGCCTCCATTCCCAAGCCAACACGGCTGCACAAGGACGAGTCACAAGGGGGAAAACCCAGACCCACCAAAAAACGACAAGCCGCGAGTCTCCGAAAGCTGAAGGCTGAAGCTGAAAGTCGAAAATGGTGGCTCTAAAACGGGTTGCAGCTGAAGCTGCTCTCTCATCAGAAGTACGTGAACCCTGGCTAGACTGCTCGTTGCCTCGTTTAAAGCAAGCCTCTATTTGAAATATGAACCCACCGTCTGCCCTAGGTACCTGTCCCAACTGATGTATCAACCCACTGCTCTGCTCCACACCGTGCGTCACGTCCGACTGCTATGTGGTAAGCACCCTGCGCCTATCGTAACCAGCAATGTAGGTGAAAAGGCTCCCAGTGGCTGACACTCGAGCACCCTGTGGATTCCCTCTTAGTATTGCGGTGTAGGCTACCTCTCAAAGAATCGGCACGACGCTGCTGCGGATACGGCTGTTGCTGATGCTGAAACCTCTGCATCTACCAACGGCTATCTTGACGTCCCTAGAAGTAATAACGACAACCCCAAAACTCACCATGACCACCGATGAACTGGCCAATGTCAACCCTCACAGTCATTTGTCTCAGTAGTTAGAGCACAAAATAAGGCATCCTCCACTGCTCTTTAGCACACTGAGCCAGATGGTCCAACCAACCCACGCTACCATATGGTGCGAGTACCTGGAATTAGAGGAAGGTACTCCAAACCACACTAGCCTCAGTCCATATGGAGGGTAGGCGCCGGAGAGAAATGCACGAAACTACTCTCAAAACACAACCAATAGTGTTCCTAGCGGCCCTGATAAGCGCCACTATGCATCACTTCACTAGAAAGCAAGAAAACCAATAGCTTTCCAAACGAGCGATACTTCTTGATGTCACAAAATGACTTCTAACGCGGCCATTCAATTAATGCCACAAAAAACAGACATTTTTAACGACCATAAAGTTGAATTGCCGCAAAACATAATTACATAGCGGCAATTAATTTCAATTGCCATTGAAGCATTAATTTTCAATGGCGATTAACCACAATGGCTACTAAAAATGTAGCGGCAATTGTGTAGTGGCATTTACCAATTGCTGCTATTCGTTGCGCCATAATACTTTGTTCCGGAAATTCCAATAAGTGTCACGAACGGAAAATACTTTTAGTGGCTTTGGTTTTGAAGTGCCGGGCCAAATTTTTTTATGATGGAAATTGATTTTAATTGCCACTGAAGTATTAATTTGTAACGACAAATACCGGCAATCACCGCTAAAAGATTAGCGGCATTTATTTAGTGGCATTTATCAATTGCTGCTATTTACGTGCACCATACTTCATTTTCTGAGAAATTGAAATAAGCTTTAACAAAGGAATATTCTTGTAGCAGCCTTTGTGCTGATGCGCCGCCACAAATACTTTTACGGCGGGAAGTGATTTTAATTGCCACTAAAGCATTGATTTTTTACTACAATAAACATCAATTGCTTCTAAAAGTTTATTTTTGGATCTCTTTCTCACTTTTCCACTTATTTTAATTATTGATTTGTGTATGGTATGATATTTTGGAAGGAATCACATTATCTGATTGATTAGAAAAAGTTGGTCTCGTTCTCCTATCCCTCTGGACTAGGACTCTAATTGGGCCTTGGCTGGCTGGAGCTCGAGCTTGAGTTTTTCTGTCAAGCTCGGGCTTGAGTCGAGCTTCAAAATTGAGCTCGAGCTCGGCTCGTAATAAAGGAGATTAGGCTCGCGCTTGACTCGCGAGTCTCAAAGTCGAGCTTTCGAGCCTATATAATTTATTAATATCATTAATAAATTATATTATATAAAAATTAATTTAGTTTGCCTCGCGAGCTTTGGAGTCGAGCCCAAAGATGGTCGAGCTCAAGCTTGATAAAGAATCGAGCCTTATTTATGGTTCGCTTAATCGAACTCGAGGCAAGCTTAATCGAGCTCGAGTCCGAGCTACTCAATTAGAGCTTGGTTTGATTTCAACCCTACTCTCGACCTCAAATCAATCATCACATGAGGGTGTCAATAATCTCCAACTATGATCCTATTCTAGTTTAATTTTGATCTGAACCAAATCGATACTGTTGAAGCCTAATAATTTGGTCAAACAACATTAAATTTTACTCAAATTAGATCTGTTGTGCATTAGACTCCTTGGATTCTATAATCGTCTAGATCATATTGCACTATGCAGAATTATGGCGGTCAAGTTATCCGGTTAGCTCGTTGGGGTTGTTGGGTTTGAGTCCCTTAAATGTAAATAATGTGTTTTCTCTTCTAATGGATCCGACCACATAGCTCAATTGCCATATATCTATTGTGAAGAAATAGAACTTGTTGAATCTCATTACTGTCAAAAAAAAAAAATCAATTCGTCTCCAACTCGAACATATTTATGTCTGTTGAAATTAATATGTCAAATTCGTCTTCAACTTGATCGAAGCTTCAATTTTGTGCGGACTTTTATTGGATCTAACATAAACCCGATCAGCTATAGATAATAACTGGATCCATTTACTTTTCATTACACGCGATCGTAGTTTCATATCCTAGGCAGTTCTTTCTTAGGCATTTTTCATCCCAAGTTCCGTGCAGCTCTTTCTAGGGATTTCTCATCCCAAGTTCTCGTGTTACAGGCAGCGTCCACATCCATCATGAGGTCGGCTGTTTCTTGAGATCAGGGAATTTGCTGGCCAAAGTGTGTGCTCGTTGCTGCTTTGGGTATGTTCATGCCACGCATTTCATGAGTTTATCTCTTTATTCTTTCATGTGGTTGTCGATGCAAACAAAACACATGTGAAGCCCTAAATTCATACTGTGGTAGTGCTGTATGTATTTATTGGGATCTAACAGTGTATGGAGTAAAGTTCTGAAAAAACTCTCATGTGATGCCAACTCCATGCTGGTACTACCACTCGTTCATGCAATGAGTGCATGACTTTGCTATGTTGATTAGCAGGATATGGGGATCACCCGGTTTAAAATTAGAGGGATCTAATTTCTGCCTCTTTTGTAAATAGTTTTAGTTGAGATAACAAATTGATAAGAATAATCTATTAGTGGCCTCTTTATCATAGTGCAGCATGTATTTATTTAGTCTGATAGATTCTAAAGTAAAGTTCTAAAAAACAACCAAATAATGCTAACAAATATATTATAACATTATTTTGTCATAGTGTTGAGCTATTGGTCAAGCTAGTAGTATTGTTTACTACGAGTGTCATAACTTACTGTAGCTTTTATAGCTAGGCATTGGAGTTCACCTGAATTTAGAATTCACCTGAATTTAATTGCACGGTTTATAGTTCTAGAGTTACTTTTAGGTGATTTGCTTGAAATCATAGACTAACATAGGTCTTGTTTGGCTTAGGTTTTGATTGAGTTTTGCATTGAACTTAATTAAACAACCCTTTGAAATTTGGTTAAGAATCTTGTTATTTTGAATATGATAAACAAAACAAAGGAGTGTTTTGAAGCTAGATCAAGAATACTTGGAAACTTAGATTCTCTTGAAAGCAATTTTGTTTTAGGTTGAGTCTTGCAAGGCAACTGATCGCTCACAAATACGTCATTAAATCAGATGCAAACTCAATCAAGTATAAAATTTATAAACTCTAATTCAAAATACTAAACTATGGGATACAATACTGATGAAATACGAGGTCAAACCATAAGGAACACTTTGATTATTAAAGAGAAACCAGAATTAACTCTCATGACTCTAATACTAAAGCAAAGGAGGATGGATTTGGATTATGGAAACTGATTAATGAAAAATAATTAAGAAAGCGATTAAAGAGATTGAAAGGGTTCAATGAGAGAAAACCTAGGGATTAGTCAATCCACTTTAGTTTCACTTCCTGTATTCTCTAGTTATCCTCTTGTTTTCTTATCTAGACATTATAGATTCACAGCTTCTTAAGCTTATATGAATCCCTAAAAGAAGGTGAGTGTTGTTTCAAAGGCATATTTTATCTTCGATTACGTCATAGGAGTAACCTTAGCACAACCTATCGTCACTAAGCATAAAATATCTCATCGGTTATTCACAAACAACATGAAAACTATTCTATAGATCTCTACCATTAATCACCGAAATCAGGTAGGCCAAAATATACGTCAAGGAACTCTGTTCCTTCAACTCTATTATCATTCAAATCATATCTATAAGATCATGTCCAGAAAGAAATACAAGTATCAAATTAGAAAAATACAGAAAAGATACACTAAAGCTTCGATCATGAGATCCCTAAGTACAAAAGTTAGCCACTCATCTTTCGGATGAAAGCCATAGATTCGATGAAAAATGACTGAGATCCATGCCGCGTCTCCGTCTTCTTCAGCAACCTTAATCCTCTCTTTTTCTCTCTATGGCGACTCCCAATTTTCGGATTAAATAATCATATATATAGGATGACTCCAAAAATTAGGGTTTTCTTTGAGTTTGGCTTCTAGTGCAACTCAGATTTTCTGAATTCATCTTGACAGTCTATTCCGGTCGCAACTGGGGCCAATCCGTCAAGAATCGGAAAATGACTCCAACATGAAAGATGTATATTAGGAAGTTTTCTGTCAGATCCCGAAGATTTCATAAAATTCAGAGCTATCTTGAATATTTTATGAATATTCTTCTGAACGTCCATGAAGTAGTTTGCCAGCATCTGTATATCTTTATATCCTTCAAAACGTGTATCCATTCATCAGGAATCTCAGAAAGTGTCCAACATGAACGTTGTGGCTCTTGATGTCTTCTACCACATACGCAAGTTTTAAAATATTTGGACTTATAAAGAATATCTGACAAATATTATCCTGACAGTCGATGAAGTAGTCTATTTTTAGCAGATTAACATTTTTCTGTAATTTCTAGCTTAAATCTTCATTAAACCTGAAATCAACTAAGAAACTATCAAATGCAAATACTCTCGGGCTAATAAAGGTAAATTAAGGGGTTTAATTTTGAATATTTAGTGACTCATCACACTCCAAACTTACACTATGCTAGTCCTCGAGCAAAGAAAAGATAAAAAAGAAAGCAATAAATCTAACTTGCCACTTTCATAGGTCTCATGATTGCACTTAGCATGTACAACAAGACTTTAAAACCCTGGGTTACCCCAGTGGAGGAGTATAGTCTCATGAGGGTTTTCAGGGATGATACCAACAAACATCTATACATTCCCTTGAATATATCATCAGAAATCAATTATAATATTCATCAACTCTAATGCATGACATAGAAATATTATCCATAAATATACCATTCAACTCATAGTCATATAAAAATATAGTAAGTCAAAAAATGTCATAACAAATTTCCAACACTTCAACAAATTTAATCATGATTAAAAATAATTTTAACACTCATGTGTGTGAATAGAGTTTCACATGCTTCAAAATATCAATTATATCTAAACATTTCAACTATTCAATATCACAATCTTATCCAAGTACATATTTTCCACTTATCACATAGTAATATCTGTTTTTATTTTTTATTTCTTTCATGGCATGTGCAATGTCATGATCTCTTAAACTTGTTTCATGATCCATGTAACGAGCTTCAAGCCAGTGACTCCCAAACCAGACGACTTTAGGGCACTAAGTGTAGAACACTCTTCAGACTCTAATGCTCAAACCATGAAGGCTATAAATCATAACTAATTATGTTTTAGGGATTTCAACTGTTTTGCGCGAACACCACGCTGGTTAGACATACTGTCCGGTAACTAAGTTGAAAATCCAATTTTGTTTCTTTTTTTTTCAATTTCAGACATACTGTCATGTCACACCCCGACCCAGAAAACCCATCCAGATCGAAACGTGAGCCACCTAAACCTGTTTAGGTCATCAATTGACGCACAAGTATATAACTGCTTCGAATTTACACAATTAATCCTCAAGTTCATAAAATTTTTTTCGACAGAATCCCCTTTATAATTATAGCACAAAAAACTAGTACATTTTACAATTTGACAACTTCAACATCATTAAATTCCTCAACGGGTATCTTAAAATATATTACAACATTTCTCAAATACAACTGAATTATTAATCATACAATTCTGTTCTTGGATACATCAGATTATACATCAATTTGTACATCATGGATGAAAACTGTAAATTAACTGTAGAAGAAACTCCTCGAAGCTCCAAGTCCTCGATCACCTCGGAAAATAGCGCCATCTTCTTGAAGATCACCTGAAAGAAGGAACTGCATCGACCTGCATCGCCGATACAGCCCAGGTAGGGTGAGCAACAATGCCCAGTAAGGTTCTACTCTACGTCACTCTCAGGGAAGGGGAAACCACAACAGTATTGTCCTCCATCCCAAGTCTAAGGTGCCACTGGAAGTATCATACCTCGTCGATCCAGAATGGGCCCCTAAATAGGGTTACCCTCACCCAAGCGGCGAAACAAGGAGGACGGCCAACACGAGCCCGGACCCAAGGACGGTGCATCACCGCTGCACTCACCGCCGGAGCTCTCACCGTACACCACCCCCTTGTACGGGGACATACGTCATGGACATCGACATCCACACTTAGGCCCTTGAGACAAACAGACAATACGACCTCTATTCCTCAACAACAATATAATATTCCAAACCGACTACCTAATAATCCTCGAATGATATCAAATATAATCATTGATGACAATCACGTCCTAATCCTCGACTACCCAAACCACGGTCCTAGGGGTAAATCCGGGCTACCTGAGAATCCCAAATCGGCGATTGAAACAATCGCCTACCACCTAGCCTTAATGCTTCTAATGCAAGCAAATGCATGCAATGCTCACGCGCACAGAAATACAGAAATATAGGCATGCAACAGTATGACATCACAACATACAGTGCTAGGCATAGCCTATAGCTTGCCAAAGGATAGACATAGCAAGGGGTCTAAAACAGTTACAGGTCTATCTACCACAACAATGGCAACACAGGCCGTAAACAAACATCTCAATTCAAATTTTAGCATTACGACGACATCCACAGCCGTCAACCGTAATTTCTACAAAGGGGCACACCCCCAGCCACACAATTACAACAATCAACCACAGATACAATATACATCAACTAGGGCACACCTTCGGTCCATTCAATTATCTACACAACCCAAGGGGCATGACTCCCTTGGTTCAACCACGAGCCACACATAGAGCTAGGCCACATATAGGGCCTACACATATATATCTATTCATATAGATAACATGCTATAATTTGAGGTAAACTTCCAAGTACATGAAATCGACGAAGGAATACACGTGGCATAACCATAAGTAAAACCCAATCCATTAGCATGAGACTTGGCGTTCAGATATACTAACATAATCCGAGTCACTAACACACATTTCTATAACATGATAAGAAATACTAACATAACATTGATAATAGTCGAGGAAATTCATCCCAGAAATCATTTTTTTTTTGTAAGTAGAAAACCCAAGCCTATTCTCTTGAGAAATCCACATTAAATTCACATGAAATCCATATGAAAAACACCTGCTAGCATCCTACGAGAAGCTCCTAGTATTCATCACATAAAATATATCAATTTGCATCATTGAAACCTAGGGCTACACAAGCTTCAAACTCGGCATAAATCCTTCAAAACTTCCATGGAATTAGAGTACATGATACCTAACATCTCTACTAATCTACTACGAGAAGATAGAAATACATAGATCAATAAAAACCCTATCTTGCTGCCAAAAACCCAACAATCTGTCAAAGATTGATTTCGTCGCAGATCACTGAAAAACTCACTATAAATCGTAGAAAAATCCGAAAAACATGAAATTAGTTGGATCGGAGAGTAGTCTCAAAGGCCTACAACTTTCATGTTGAAAGCTAAGTGAGATTCCTCACGGAACAGCACCAGATCCAAGAAGAATCCGGCTGATTTCACAGAACAGGGGATGAAGACTAAATCCGGGGAGAATAGCTTGATAAACCCCATTAAAACCCCATCAATCATCGATTAAACCAGGTTCATGTAAGATCTAAGCCTAGGAAAGCAAGTTAGTGAGGAATCACTAAAATCTCATCCGATTGAAGCCCTCAGATCAAACCCAAAGCAAGGAACATAATCAATCAACAATCAGGCATGAATAACATGCATACGATGAAGGAAACAATCCACAATCACAGGAATATCCTAACCTAAGACTGAATCAAAGATTCAGGTAGAAAACCCTACTTGAAAATGCAATCCAAGTTTAATCCGGTTGAAGACCACCTCCTCCATCGTCGTCACCGCCTCTAGCTTGCCGTGGATCCGCTGGAAATCACTGAAGTCCGCCGGAAGCCACCCGACGTCAAGTACCACCCGCGACGGGAAGAGAAAGAGAGGGGGGAGGGCGTCGGATCTGAGAGGAAGAGGGGTTCCGCAGGTAGAGAGAGGTGAGGTAAGGCTCGGGGAAGAGCGGCGGAGAGGATCTTGGATCTAGGGTTTTAGGGAGAGAGAGAGCTCGGGGGAGAGAAGCTCTGGCCGGATCTGAGGAGAGGGAGCTCGAGGGAGACGGCGACCGGCGACGGTATCGAAGGAGCCTCGACGGAGAAAGAGAAGGCCGGCGCGATCGTGAGCAGAGGAGAAGAAAGGAGAAAGAAAACAAGAGAGAGGTCGGGCATGGGGGAGAAGAAAAGGGAAGAGAGAGAGAGAGAAGGGGGTTTAGCAACTTAAGTTGCTAAACTGACCTGATCTGGCCAGTTTAATCGGACCGATTCCGACTAAACCCCAAATTGCGATATCTCTTCGCAATCTCGTCCGAATCTGTCAATCACGAACGCTCCTACTGGATCTATTCAATCATATACATCAATCAAGGTTGTGTGTGCACTACGCGGGTGTGAAACCGACCGCCAAGGCGCAATTTACCAAATTGCCCTTGGGGTCCAAAAGCAACGATACGATCAACCGATCGCAAACCAAGGCCAACCGAGCCAAACCACAAAATCAAACCCTCGACCCAGCGCGGTCGGACCGGATCGGAGAAACGGGTCCTCACATGTCAAGTTATCCTTAAATCATGCTAAAGGTGTTAAAGTATAGAAACAATATCATGCATAGAAAAAATTTACTATCCCTTATATGGTATACAAGTATCAGAATAATTCATAGGATAAATTTCTAAAACATGCATCTTTATCAATAATTATTATAATTTCATTCTTTTGACATATTTCAAGAGATGTATAATATCTAATTAATAAAATAAGTAGTGAATTTAATATCCCAGAATTCTAACCCCCAACTTAAATGTAATTGTCCCCAATTACACTAAGTCATAAAAATAAAGCAAGGAATAAAGGATAGAGATAACCATAATGAAGGCAGAAATTCCTCTCTCTATATATAATTATGCTATGCCCCGCCATAATAGAAGAAGTACGTCCCTTCAACCATATTCTGCCACAGAAATATATACCTTTCCCAAAAGATCAAACATAACAAATTAAAGTCGAAAAAGGTATTAAAATGATATAAAAATTTTTACAGAGTCTCCTTTATATTTTCATGATATATCATTCCTGTACTAGCATTCATCCAAGCAGATACCAAATTAATTAATCAGCCCTAAAATGTCCATTCCCTGCATAGTCTGCAGCCCGCGACGAAATCGGATTCAAAGCTGGATGGAAAAAAAATAAAGAGTTGAACACCCGTTGAGGCTTTCGATGGAATTGATAGCTTAAGAGAGCTGGGAATGATTCTGATTGAATATCTGCACCGTCCGATCGGACATCAGAACTCTAGAGCACATGGATCTCGTCCATCAGCAATTGGACGGCTGAGAACTTGCCGGCGGGTGATCAACGGTGAAACGTCGTCGCCGGAGGACGGGACCAGTAGGGATGGAGTTGCGGAAGGCCAAGGAGTCCATCTACATGGTATGATCCGTGAGTTGTGCTCTCTAGGCGGCAGAATTGCGGTGGACGGCTCGGAGGAAGATGGCCGGAGTTGGAACCCGGGGGTTGGAGCTTCAATCGAGGTTGGCAAGGATCGAGGAAGGATCGTGGAGGCCTAAGGAACTCACGTATGTGATGTAATTGCAGAATTGGAGTTCCAGGAGGCGGATAGAAGATGGCCGGCACGGTGGAGGATCGTCGGAAGTGGAATCCGGCGATCCGAGCTGCAAGCTTGAGTTTTGAGGGTGGAAAAAGCGTCGTGATGGCCAGAGGAAGGTGCTGGAGGTGGCTAGGGGCGGTGGGAGGCAGTGGAAGAGGTTATCGGAGATGGTGGATGAAACATGGGAGGCTCACTGGCGTTGGAGGAGGTGATTTTAAGGGAAGACGTGGTCATGAGGAGGTAGAGGAGAAGATAGCGGTGATGTAGGTGTTGGTTTGGAGGGACGGGGATGGCCGGAGAGGTGGCGACGGGCGACGATCGATGAAAAGGGAGGAAGAAACTGATGGTCTGATCGAACGTGGGAACGGGTTTTCGTGAGAAAATCAGCTGATGGTCGATTGCCCTATCAACCGTGGAAGCGGGTTTTGTTCGAGGATGCGACTGTCGATCGCCACATCGACCTTGAAAAGCCTTTTTCGTGACAGAGGCTCACGGTCGACCTGGTGGACGATGCGCCGGTCGACCATCAGCTAGGAATTTCTATTTTTCTAGATATTATGATTATTATTATTATAAGAAAATAAAGGAAAAATCTGAAAAATCAGAGAAAAATCCTAAAAATTAATGAAAATTCTAAAAAGCTAAGAAAAAAAACTCATAAAACTGGGTTGCCTCCCAGGAAGCGCGTAATTTTATGTCTTTCGCTGGACGTTCATAAAAAGGGTAGTTATAGCACGGGTGCGTCAGTTCGACGGAGTCAATAACAGCACCATGAGCAATGTCCTCTACATAGTGTTTTAATCTATGCCCATTGACAGTGAAAATTTCATTTGTGTGTGAATTTCGAATTTCTACCGTGCCATGTGTAAATACTCTATTTATAATAAAAGGCCCGGACCATCTAGAACGTAATTTACCTGGGAAAAGGCGCAATTTAGCATTGAAAAGCCAGACTTTTTGCCCAACAACAAAAAGTCCTTGAAATATGTTTATCATGAAAAGCTTTTGTTTTGTCTTTATAAATTTTGGAATTCAAATATGCCTTATTACGAATTTCTTTAAGTTCACATAAACTAAGTTTCCTATGTGATGTGACGGCATTGGTATTAGTATTAAGCTTTCTAATGGCCTACATAGGTAGATGTTCTAATTCTACAGGTAAATGACAAGGCTTACCAAAAACTAGTCTATATGGGGACATACCAATAGGTGTTTTATAAGCTGTCCTGTAAGCCCAAAGTGCATCGTCTAGCTTTATGGCCCAATCTATGCAGTCAATGCGAACGGTTTTCTCTAAGATACGCTTGATTTCCCTATTAGAGGGCTCTACCTGACCACTAGTTTGAGGATGGTCGGGAGTGGCTACCTTATGTGTGATAGATTACTTTCTTAGAAGGGATATGATGAGAATGCATAATGTTATATTTTTATCACTTAATACTTAGTCTCCTGTGCTTATTTAGTTCCTAAATACACTCATTATTCTTATATTTTGATTTAGGATGCAATGGAAGTCCTTAAGTCGAAAAGAAGCTGAAAAGAGTGCATGGATCAACTTTAAAGATTTATCTGTACCTGCTCATGAAGAACCAGAGGATGTGCCATACATGGTTGGAAATCTCTTGAAGTCTAGATTCTGGAGAATTTTACGGTTTGTGATTCCGAGTTTCCTAGAGGAAGTTACGGCAATTTCAGTACCGATGCGCAGTCTGAATGGCAGAAAGGAAAATAAGCTGGAAATCCGAGCGAAGGTCCGATCGATCGGACCACGCAAAAACGTGACAGAACATGTGTTTTTCAGCCATAATGCATCCGATCGACCCCTCCATCGCTCCTATGGGGTCCGATCGATCCGACACCAATGGTCCGATCAATCGGACTCGGAAAAAGTCAAAAACAGTGGATTTTTACTCAACCGATCGATCCAACACTCATAATTCGATCGATCGGACTTGGGAATTAAAGGGTGACAGAACGTATGCTTTTTAGAGGAACATAGTTCGATCGATCGGACCATCGATCGAACTCGGGAAGAGCCAGAGACCAAGGAATTTTACGAAATCGATCGATCCGACTCCCTTAGTCCGATCGATCGGGCTCGGGCGTGAATAGAAGTTGAAGATTTTAATGAGACCGATCGATCCAGCATCCAAGGTCCGATCGATCGGACTTTCCCAGTAACAAAAATCAACGATTGTGATCTAATCCGAGGGTGGATACAATTGAGGCTATAAATAGGACTCTTTCTAGGGTTTGAGGGGGATTTCTTGGACACTTTTGGCTACTCTTTCTCCTCTTTTATATTTTTTCTAGGTTTTCTTTTGCTTTATGAAATCTTTTGGAGGATTGTTCTTGATGGCCCCGCGTGGCTAAATCTTGATCCTTGGTCGAGGAGACTGAAACCTCGGAATCAATGAAACTGTGAGATCTAATTTATTTTTATTGTTCAGTTTATACATGAGTATTGGATGTTCTTCTGAGATTAAATCATCATGATTACCTTGTCTAATTGCTAGGAGGCCTATTAGTTTATTATTCATGGTGATCTACCGCTAGGTTTGATATCAAATCCGGAATTGTTTGATCCCTCTAATCTGCGAAGCAACTAGGGTCTAATAATTTACTGCTGATCAGATCTTGTTAGATCTTAGAAAGAATATTCAACTAGATTAAATGCAACCGCTTGTGCTTGTGTTGTTTAGCTTCATCGATCTCCCTATTCGTAACGCTGCTACTAGATTAAATCTACAGCGCTTGTCTTAGGTTGTCTAGTAGTTAGGGTTGATTAGATCGCTTGTTTCTAATTAACTATGATCGAGGAGAGCTTCGAATTGAATTCGGAAGGTGAATATTCATGGTATAAATTGATTGATACTTGCATCTATGATCAGTTATTGGATTCCGATGGTGGATGTTGACTCAGACCAAGGTTTGTTCTCTTGATTCAACTTGTTCCTTCGCTTTAGATTATTTCTTTACTGTTTTCCTCACGTTTAAAACCCCCCATCTTTATTCACTGAGCACAAAACTAGGCTAAACACTCTTCGTGGGATCGACTCGTACTCGCACTACTACATTCAATTTAACGGGTATTGGTTTTATTTTTGAGTGCCTGCGACAGCACATCAGGATACAAAGTGCTGATTAGTAAAATGAGAACCACCATCACTAATTATCGCTCGAGGACAACCAAATCGAGAAAAGATATTACTTTGAAGGAATTTGACCATAACTTTATGTTCATTTGATTTGGTTGCTATAGCTTTTACCCATTTATAAACATAGTCAACTGCTACCAGGATATACTGAAAACCAAAAGAAGGTGGAAAGGGTCCCATAAAATCTATACCTCAAATATAAAAAATATCGGCAACTAAAATCGGAATCTGAGGCATCTCATTCCTATGAGAGATATTTTCAGTTTTCTGACATCTAATACATGATTGGCAAAAATTATGAGCATCCTTAAAAATCGTAGGCCAAAAGAAACCACACTGCAAGACTTTTGCAGCGGTTTTCTTCCCTGAAAAATGACCACGACATGCATATGTATGACAAAAAGTAAAAATATCATGAACCTCTGATTCAGACACACACCTACTGTGAGGACCCGTCCCTCTACTCTTGTGGCTCGTCGTGGACCGCAAGGGCAATTTGGTAAATTGTGCCTTGTTGGCTTGTTTCACACCCGCACGTGCACACACTGACCGTGTTTGTGGAAATGTTTGGTTAGAACGGTTAGTGGGACCCGGGATCGAAAGATCCGGACTTAGGCTTGAGTTCTTTCCTAAGTTTAGCTTTCAACACAAAAAGGATCGATCTTCTCTAGCTAAGAGATCGATCTTCTTGTGCCAAAAAGTCAAGGTGCGATAGTCATGAAGGATCGATCCTTCCCCAGTAAAAGATCGATCATTCATAAGTCGATTCGTTTGCCTATAAAGCAGACGAGACTTTCTTCCTTGAATCCTTTTGAAATCTGGAGATCTGAGCTCATATCTTACGATTTTTGAAGGCGTTTGAGGACGATCCAAGGCCTAGCTGCTTGGATTTAAGCTGCTCTTGCTTAGGTAGGGATTCCTACCTACAATCTTTCCGGGTTTTTGGTTTTTCCAGTTTGTTTGTGTTCTTATGCTTAGATCTCTCTATATACATGTTTGTTTGTTGAGTTTTCACCGGTTTTGGACTCGTGGGATCTTGATCTATCAGATCCCAGAGTTTGGTTAAGTTTAGATGTATCTTCCGGCGGTATTCCTCGCCGGAAGTGCGCCGGAGAACCCATCCGGATCGATCCTTCTAGAGGAAGGATCGATCCCTTTGGGTTGGTCATGCTACGCCCGATGAAGGATCAATCCTCTGCTTGGAGAAGATCGATCTTGGGTCTTGGGTAGCATGATTACCCTTCGTCGCAAGAAGGATCGATCTTCCTGAGAGGAAGGATCGATCTTTCTTGGCGCGACAAGAAGGGTACCCTCTGTCTCGAGAAAGATCGATCTTCCTGGGAGGAAGGATCGATCTTCTTTGGCTCGACAGTGAGGGAAGCTCACTGTTACTTAAGAGATCCATCTTTTCTTAGGAAAAGATTGATCCTTTAGCAGCAGAGAGGATTTTTCATGGCTTTTGCCCGCGAGGCTTGGCATGTCGGTTTTTTCTTACCGCTTTATACCTTGTACATATGTTTAAGCATGTTAGCCCTATAATAGGGCAATGGTGAACCGGGGGAGTGATGACTCCCGGGATGTTTAGAATAAACGGGCGGGTAGTCCTACAGCTTTCCTTAGCCTCGCATGCCGGCGTGCGCCGAGGGCTTTATCTGTTATATCTGTGAGCTGTTGTTTGCGGGGCTGCTTCCCGATGCAGGTGTTGTGGTGGACTGCTGGCAGTTGGTGGTGGTACCACTGTAGCAGCTCCTTAGACCTTATTTACCTGTTCACCACCCCGGGCCGGCAGGATGCCGTGCCCAGACCTTGTTATTTGTATCATCACATACTGTTGCATGTTTAACTGTTTTACCCTGCGTATGTGCATATCATGCATTGTGTTGTGCATTAGTTGCATTTGTGTAGGGCGTTGCTGATCCGGGGCTTTCGGGTAGTCCGGATCTAGCTCTAGGACCGTTGCGGGTAGCTTGGTCCAGGTTTCGAATTGTAGTATTCAGTCGTTTTCGATGATAGGGTTAGTTTGACCTGAATACATATTGTTTGAGGCTTAGAGGTCGTGTCGTCTCCAATGTCGTATCCGAAGTGTAGCCGGAGTCCGGTGTCCTTAAACTCTTGGGAGGAGGAGTGCCTGTCCAGTGGTGTCCTGGCCCACCAAACAGTGTTCTGTGTCCTGTTGAGAGTATGTAGTATTTTGGGCCTGCGTTCATGGACTTCCGGTAGGGTTATGGGACCCTTCTATAAACCTAGGATAGGCTTGGGGGACGACACTATTGTGTTCCCTCCCTTGTGAGTGTCGTAGTGTAGTGTCCCTACTGAGCTTAGTACTCACTCCTACCCGGGCTGCGTTTTGCAGGTGCTGACGCTAGCTCTTCTTCGGTCGCCCCTACCGGGCCGGTATTTGGTGACGTGGCGGCGTCTGGCGGTGCTTGAGGAGCAGTGATCCAGTCGTACCCCTTTTGTTATAGATAGTCTCCTACGGGAGTGATAAATGTATAATTTTCCTGTTCTGAGGTTTTATATTATATATCAGTTTCAGTCTTGAGTTTGTGAATGATTGTATGTTAATACAGGATGTTTAAGAACTGCTAGGCTAACCACTACGATTAGAGGGAAACCTCGCCAAAATTTCCGCAGTAGGTTAGGTTCCGCTTCGCGTCGCCCGGCCCGGTTGGGCCTACGCGGGTCGGGGCGCGACACCTACGGATAACTTGATCAGAGCAATGCTTAAATAACTCAGGGTTTTTCCATATGTAATATTTGATCTGAGAAAAAATCTATCTTTAGCATTGTTAGACCAAGAGCCAGGGAGCTTGCCGAAATCAAGATAATTAACTATATGTGCATACCAAGGCTGTGAAAGGCGAGTCACCTGAAAGAGATGCTTGTCTAGAAAAGACGTATCAACAGAAGTGTTATCAAGAATATGTTCCAAAGGAAGGCGAGAAATATGATCCGCAATAACATTTTCTGAACCTTTCTTATCCCTATTTTCAAGATCAAATTCTTGCAAAAGCAAGATTGATCAAATGAATCTAGGTTTGGCATCCTTTTTAGCTAAAAGATATCTAAGAGCGGCATGATCAATATAAATAAGGATTTTAGAACCTAGGAGATAGGAACGGAACTTCTCCAATGCAAATATTACTTCTAATAATTCCTTCTCGATAGTTGTATAATTCCAATGGGATTCAGAGAGGGTTTTACTAGCATAATAAATCACATGTGGGATTTTATTAACTCACTGTCCTAACACAACTCCTTTGGCAGAATCAGAGGCATCGCACATTAGTTCAAAAGGTAAGGAATAATCAAGTACATGAACTATAGGTGCGGTAGATAATAAATCACGAATGGTCTTGAAAGCAGTCAAACATGCATCATTGAAGATAAAGAGAACTTTCAAAAGGTAAGGAATAATCAGGTGCATGAACTATAGGTGCGGTAGACAATAAATCATGAATGACCTTGAAAGCAGTCAAACATGCATCATTGAAGATAAAGGGAACATCTTTGACCAGTAATTCACACAAGGGTCGTGAAATTTTGGAAAATTCTTTGATGAATCGACGGTAGAATCCAGCATGACCTAAAAAAGAACGAATCTGACGCACAGATGAAGGTGGAGGAAATTTCATAATTAACTCGACTTTAACTCTATGAACTTCTATTCCACGTTCATAGACAATGTGACGTAAAACAATTCATTCTTGAACCATGAAATGAGTCTTTTCTCTTCTCAGAACTAAATTAGTTTCAACGCACCGATCTAGAACTTTAGAAAGATTATCTAAATAAGACTCAAATGAATTTCCAAAAACGGAAAAATCATTCATGAAGACTTCTAAGAATTTATCAATCATATCAGAGAAGATGGCCATCATACACTTTTCAAAAGTCGCAAGTGCATTACAAAGATCAAAAGGCATCCTACGATAAGCAAAAGTACCAAAAGGACATGTGATTGTCGTCTTCTCTTGATCTTTAGGATCAACTGTAACTTGGTTATACCCTGAATATCCATCTAAAAAACAATAATAACTTTGACCAGAAAGTCATTCTAAGATTTGATCAATAAAAGGTAAAGGAAAATGATTTTTCCTAGTCAAAGCATTTAGTTTTCTATAATCAATGCAAACACGCCATCCCGTAGTCTGGCCCATTGGGATCTGATCACCATTCTCATTTTCTACAACTGTTACTCCCGATTTCTTTGGAACTATTTGTGTACGGCAAACCCACTGGCTATCAAAAGTTTAGTAAATAATACCAACATCAAGAAGTTTCACCACTTCTTTCTTCACCACTTCTTTCATATTAGGATTACGGCGACGTTGCATTTCCCTAATAGTTTTAGATTCATCCTCAAGATGAATCTTATGCATGCAAATTGAAGGATCAATACCTTTAAAATCAGCCACTGACCATCCTATGGCTTTCCTATGATGTTTTAGAACCTCTATAAGTTGACTCTCTTGATCGCTTGAATGTGAAGAAGAGATGATAACGGGAAAAGAGGAATTTGATCCTAGAAAAAAATATTTTAGCGTTTTAGGCAGTGGTTTCAATTCTAAATCCGGTAGTGCTTCCAGTGAAGAAGGTGCATGAGTAGAAGAGAGCGAGGCAAGGGGTTCAACCATCCAAGAAACAGTTTCAATCTCCGCTGTGTCTTGAACGATTGATCGACCGTCTGGCTGATCAATCGGGGTATCTGTTATGTGTGTTATGATGTCATCTTTTGATTGTGTATTTTCTAACATAACAACATCATCATTATCAGAGTCATAATCATGCAAAATATCATTCAATGTAATTTATCATCAATACATTTAGTTAAAGTATCAACATTATATCATTCATCATCATGCTCAAGCATACATGCAGTTTTGAAAATATTCAATTTAACATGCATATGTCCGAACGAAACATCCATAACACCAGTTCGACAATTTATACAGGTATTAGCAGTGGCCAAAAATGGACGTCCTAAGATAATAGGTACGGTTTTTTACAGTGGACAGCAGGCTCCATATCCAAGACAACAAAGTCAACAGGAAATAAGAAATTATCCACCTTAACTAGGACATCTTCTAATATACCTCCAGGAGTCTTAATGGATCTATCAGCTAATTGCAGAATCACTGGTATCGGTCTAAGTTCTCCCATACCAAATTCCTTGTAAAGGTTATAGGGCACAAGATTTACACTGGCACCTAAATCAAGAAGAGCACCATCTATATGATAGTCTCTTATGCAACAGGGTATGGTGGGGGTACCAGGGTCCTTCAGTAACAAAACTCTTTTTGGATACTTTGGATTTGGCTTGGCGTTTATGGGTACACATACCCTTAAGAAATTTAGCATATGATGGGATCTGGCGAATGACATCAAGCAAAGGTATGTTGATATTTACTTGTTTAAAGGTTTCAAGGATCTCTTCAGCAGTTTTTCAGGATTTTATGGTTGGGGAAGGATCCTTAAGGGTTGCAGAAATAGACACTTTTGGAATGTATTTGGCAGGGTCAGGTTCTCTAACATTAGTTGGTTCATCATCAGGTGGAAGATAAGCATCATCTCGGGTTAGCTCATTCATTGGTCCCTCGGAGGATTGATTGTCCGGCCTAAGGTGTTCACCTATTTGATTATCTACGGTTTTGCCGCTTCTAAGGGTTACAATAACCCTGGCATTCTCAAAGTTCTGGCTTTCTATATAGTGTTGACCTCTGGGGTTGGTCACGGGTTGACTTGGTAGGTGGCCTTCTTCTTTCTTAGACACTGTGTTAGCCAATTGCCCTAGTTGTGTCTCTATTTTGGAAATAGATTGCGAATGAGAATTAACATTGCTTCTTATAAAAGTTTCTCACTTCTAAGTTCAGTTTTCATGTTATGCATGTCAGTTTTTATGTCAGCAAGTGCACTCACAATTGTGTTCAATGTCGGTTCAGGAGGTGCATGTGGAGGTGCAATTTGTTGATGTGCTGCAGCATACCCTGGGTTTGGATTTGTAGCAAGTCTAGATGGGTACCAATTCGTGGGGGTACTCGTTGAACTACTCTATCCTTGGAAAGTACTAGACTGTTGGGATGGTCTCCAACTAAAGTTGGAATGGTTCCGCCAACCTGAATTATATGTGTTTGAATAAGGATTACTCTAAGGTTTAGTGAAGCCATATGCTTTGTTTGCTTGCTCTTGAACGAATTCAGCGAACGATGGAGCCAAAGGACAGTCGGTAATGTGATGTTCAAGGCTAGAGCATAAGGCACATGCTTGAGCTTGATCATGAAACGGTGGACGTGCAGGTGATTGGCTCATTTTCAATTTATCAAACCTTTTATTAAAGAGGGATATTTCTGTCGTATGGGCATCAAATCCAGAAAGTTCAAAAGTCCCTTTAGGTGTAGGCCAACTCCTAGAGTTTGTGTATTGTTGTTGGGAATTGATGGAAATTTGTTCATAAAGGTTCCATAACTCATCATCATCTTTGTCTAAAGGAATACCCCCACAACAAGCTTCAACCCTAGTTTTACATCTTTCATTGAGGCCTCTATAAAACTTATGAGTTAACTCCCACTTATCAATATCATGATGAGGACATTTTCTCAAAAGGTCTTTAAATCTATCCCAAGCATCATGAAAAGACTCGTCTTCATATTGAACAATCGTAAGGATTTCAGTCCTAAATTTCTCAGTTTTATTTATGGGAATGAATTTCCTTAAAAATGCCTCTTGAAGTTGGTCCCATGTTGTGATTGAGCGTGGAGGTAAACATTGGAGCCAATGCTTAGTTTTATCTTTCAAAGAGAAGGGGAAAAGTTTTAACTTACAGACATCATCATTAAAGTTTTCTAATTTCAATATACTGATGGTATCGATAAAATTGTGAATTTGGTCATATGGGTCCTCATTACTCAAACCATGAAAGTGTTGTAGCATCTGAATTGTTTGAGGTTTAATCTCATAGTGTGAGGCTGTGATTGGAGGAGGATCAATGGAAGGAGTATATGTGGAGGTAGTGGGCAAAAAGTGATTTCTCAAAGGAACACGTTGCACCCCCCCATTGTTACCATTATTACCGTTTCTACCTCCCATATGAACAGTAGGGTCGATAACATGTTCCTCGTTTTTAGCCATTGTAACATATGTCTCTTGAATAGATCGCAAGTTACTCAAGGCTTCTTGGTAATTACTTAAAGATTTCTGACCTAAAGTTCTAGTTGCTCGAAGTGTAGCCTCTATTTCAAGATCCAAAGGTTCCAGCGGGTTATTTATGGATCGTCTGCCTTGCATGCAAAGTCACACCAAAAAAAGAAAAAGAAAATAGAATATTCAGAGAAGAGGAGAAAATCCGGAAAACAACAATTGAAATGAAAAGTTTTGAAGCAAGAAAACTAACCTATATGCGTTCACGGTCGATCTCAAGGTCGACCGTGGACTGTGTGACTTTGTTTGGTGAGCCGACGGTCGATCGTCCCATTGACCCTGAGAAGCCTTTTTTGTGACAGAGGCTCACGGTCGATGTGATGGACGATGCAATGGTCAAACCAAGCTATAGTAGAGCACGACGGTCAATCTGCCGGACGATACAACGGTCGACCGCCAATCTGCTTCAAAGAAAAATATGTTCCGATGCTGCAAAAATTCCAGAACATTGTCAGAAAAATCATAAAAAGTGTAAAATAAAGTAATTGATAATAAAAATCTAACTATGCTTAGAAAAAGAGTAAATAGAAATATAGTTTGATATTCCTTAAGAATCAGAAAAAAGTGATCCCTGGCAACGGCGCCAAAAACTGATCGCTCACAAATGCGTCATTAAATCAGATGCAAACTCAATCAAGTATAAAATTTATAAACCCTTATTTAAAATACTAAACTATGGGGTAGAATAGTGATGAAATACAGGGTCGAACCACAGCGAACACTTTGATTACTAAGGAGAAACCAGAATTAACTCTCATGACTCTAATCCTAAAGCAAAGAAGGAGTAATTAAAGCTAATTAAGAAAGCGATTAAAGAGATTGAAATGGATCAATGAGGGAAAACCTAGGGATTACTCAATCCACTTTAGGTTCACTTCCGGTATTCTCTAGTTATCCTCTTATTTTCTTCTTATCTAGACATTATAGATTCACAGCTTCTTAAGCTTACATGAATCCCTAAAAGAAGATGAGTGTTTTTCCAAAGGCATGTTTTATCTTCGATTAGCATAGATTGTCTTTGGGGTAACCTTAACACAACCTATCGTCACTAAGCAAAAAATATCTCATCGGTCATTCACAAACCATATGAAAACTATCCTATAGATCTCTACCATCAATCACTGAAATCAGGTAGGTCAAAATATACATCAAGGAACTCTATTCCTTCAACTCTATTATGATTCAAATTATATCTATAAGATCATGTCCAGAAAGAAATACAACTATCAAAGTAGAAAAATATAGAAAAGCTACACTAAAGCTTCATGAGATCCCTATGTACAAAAGTTAGCCACTCATCTTTAGGATGAGGGCCATAGATTCGATGAAGAATGATTGGGATCCATGCCGCGTCTTCGTCTTCTTCGGCAACCTTTATCCTCTCTTTTTCTCTCTATGACGACTCCCAATTTTCGGATTAAATAATCATATATATAGGATGACTCCAAAAATTAGCGTTTTGTTTGAGTTGGGCTTCTAGTGCAACTCGGATTTCCTGAATTGATCCTGGCAGCGTCCAGAATCTGAAAACGAGTCCAACACAAAAGATGTAGACCAGGAAGTTTTATGTTAGATCCTGAAGATGCCATAATATTCGGAGTTATCTAGAATATTTTACAAATATTCTTCTGAACGTCAACGACGCAGTTTTCCAGCATCTATATATCCGTAAAAACTGGTATCAATTCATCCGGAATCTCGAAAAGTGTCCAACATGAAAGTTGTAGCTCTTGAAGTTTTCTACCACATACTACATGTTTATAATATTAGGACTTATAAAAAATTTCTGACGAATATTATCCTGATAGTCAACGAAGAAGTCTATTTTTAGTAGATTAACCTTTTTCTGTAATTTCTAGCTTGAATCTTCATTAAACCTGAAATCAACTAACAAACTATCAAATACAAACACTCTCGAGCTAACAAAAGTAAATTAAGGGGTTTAATTATGAATATTTAGTGACTCATCAACAACTGATAGTTGAATTACAGATGATGTTAGAGCTCTTGCTCGAGGTCCAAATTATTTAGCAACGAGATTTAAAGCTTTTGATGTAATGGTTACAGTTTTTGGATCAAAGAATAGTAGATTAACATGAATACTCAAAATAGTGGCATAATGGTCATTGCAAAAACACAAAGTTATGCATGTTCTAGTGACACACGCCCTATCTTGGGAGATCTTGTCTATTATGATTCGTTGATTGAAATTATTGAACTGAATTATTATGACAAATTTAAAGTTTTTTTATTTAGATGTGATTGGGTTGATGTGACCCATGGGAGAGGAGTCAAGTGTGATGTGTTGGGATTTCCGCTCATCATTTTTTCTCACTTCATACACACTGGCAATCTTTTGAGCGATGAGCCATTTGTATTTGCTTCCCAAGCACAACAAGTTGTATTTGTCCAAGATCGTAAAAAGCTGGAGTAGTTTTTTCCTCTTCCTATAAAACCCAGACAAACTTTTGATATTGGAGAGGAGACTCCTCAAAGGGGTGTACGAGTGAACGGTGATAACGAACCTCGTCCTTTCCGTAACTTTGAGGAATCTATTCTGTCAGAACATGATGATTTGGACTGGGTGAGAAGTGATATCACTAGAACATTAGTTGATGATGGAGTACCTAATAATGGTGATGATGGAGGCAAATTAGATAGTTAGCTAGTTAAATTTATGATTGGAAATGTGGTAAGAATGGCTTTTATCGTAGACAACTATTCTTCTTTTTTCAATTGAATAAATATGGTTTGGCTTTTATGCTTGGATGATGGATATACTTTGTTAAACTTCTGATTAAACAAGTGGTTTTCTATTGGTCTTGATGACTTGCTGAAGTATATAGTTGGTATTCCTTAATGCATCATGTACCATGTGTGACTGACGAAGAGTTGCTTCGAATTGGTTAAGTTGTTTGGTTACTTTTACTTTTAATTACTTTAATCTGATATAGCTCCCAAGTACGTTGTTCCTTTGTTGTTCTTAATTCGGAAGCAAGTCTTTGAAGTTGTGTATGCAATGCCTAGCTATAAAAGCTACAGGAACTAAAACCTACATGTGAATTCCAATGCCTATCTATAAAAGCTATAGGATCTTATGGCACTCGTAGTAAACAATACTACTAGCTTGACTGATAGTTTAGCATTATTAAAAAATTATATTATACTTTGTTTGCGAAAAACACTTTAGAAACTATTAGACTAAACAAATATACTTTCATGTCTCATAGTTTCTATCTAGTTGTTTCCTTTTTTATTTTGAATTGTTCATAACGAGTTGTTTACATGAGTATCGTACACTTTGTTTTTCTTATAGATTGCAATGAAGAGAACAAGAAAAGGTCTACATATAGCAACAATTCAGCCCAACTTGCAGACTGATGTAAATACATCAGTTCAACGCTCAGTAGAACTCTCGATCGAGCGTCACAGTCGATCACGGAGTCATGTGGAGCCCCTTACTCAACCCGATATGCTATCAAGTCATGCAAATTTAATAGATGCAAATGGGTCACCAAATTTGGAAGGAAAGTTTGAAAATTTATGAGGTTAAATTTAAATTTGGTTTATAAAGTCATCTAAATTCAATATTTAGAGGATTATTTGCTCTACAAGAATGGATGAGCTACTCACTCGTTTTCTTGTTTTGAAGATTCATTGGTGGAAAGGCGTGTACGAGGACCAACTCTATTCACTGACATCTATAACCAACCTGCTATGAAAAGCATTTTGGTTGAGTTTCATTGTCAAGGACAAGCAATTAAAAAAAAATGGACGCAAGCTAGCTATTTTTTTGGGCACCTTGTGTCAAAATCCTAGTTGACTCCTCTTCATATTCCTGATTGGAGACTTTTCCCAAAGAAAGACAAGGTTGAACTACTAGAATTCATGAAGGTAAATATTTACCTTGTTTTGTAATTATTAGTGTTTGCTTGTTATTCATACATGTTTTATTGTTGTAAATGATATCTTTATTCTACAATGCAGTCAAAGTTTTCAATCCCTCAAAATAGTGAAAGATGGGTTTTGAAAATCAATTGGAAATAAGTGGAAGGATTATAAGTGTGAGCTCAAAGCAGAATATTTTTATCGGTATGGAAATATAAATGAGGTATTGAGACATAGACCCGATCGGATACCACGAGAACAATCGACAACCCTTATTCAATTCTGGAACTCAGATAAAGTGAAAGTATGATATTAACTATACAATAAATTTACATGCTTTCAAATTAACAAGGATCTCATTCATTTGTTTCGATACTAAAAATGTAGAAACACTAACAAGGCAAATCGGGAAAAATAAAAGATGCCTCACACTACAGCATCCAAGAGTTTTGCTTCTCTTTTAGATGAAATGCTGCTTATATATAGGGAGTTGTAAATTTATGAAGGAGATTGTAATTTTAATATATATTAGTATGCTAATTATATTGTGTTCAAAACTTTGACTAGGCTATGATGGAGTAGAGCCCTCGCGAGCACAACTTTTCATAAAAACTCATAAAGAGTGAAAAGATGGAAGGCCAATTGACAATGAGTCGGCCCAAAAACTTGCAAGTACTACTCATGAAAATACTATGTGAATAGAATTGACTGAAACAATATTTTGTTGTTCTAAATATTTATATGATTGACTTCTTACTTTGAAACGTGTATAGGAAATGATGAAACAAATGTTAAGTCGAACTCCAGATGTTGATGAACCATCTGAGTGAAGGGTTGCTTGGGAAGGTGACATATATTACCAAGTGATGGGATCAGAAAGGAGCGGTCAGGTGCATGGAGTAGGACTTGGTCCAACTCCTATTAGTTTGTGGGGTGCTTCATCTGGATATGAAATGGGGAAGTATTATGAAAATAATGCAGTATCTGAAGAGATTGCCAATAAGCTAAGAGAAGATATAAAAGAAATTGAGAAGCGTCGTGAAGATGAAATGAAGGTGATGAAAGAATCTCAAATGCGGGTGGAAGCTGAACTTAATAAAATGATGACATTGATGGCTAATATAGCTCCACAAGTTGTGCCCCATGAATCTAATGAAACACCCAGGATACATGTAGTATTGTCTTTTAACATTTACCATCTGACTTGTTGGGTTATGTCAAATATATAACTCGTACTAATGTTTTGATATTTGTTTATTTGCAGCAAAAACAAGACTCTAGTGCTCATTGAGACATACACAGCAAGTTATATCCTAATAGATTGGGTAATGATTTTAGCTCACTTTTCTTTCACTAAAATTGGAGTTTCACAATATTTACATAGCATGTCTCACTTAGCTTTTCTTTTTATTTTCTACTATACAAGGAATTCGTGAAGCACTTTTGGCATGATTTCATGTTTGGAGAGTTTATGAAGATATGGATACCTAAGACTGAGACTGAATGTCTTTTCTTATTTGCTAGATTTAATGAACATCTATCTTTTGATTCAAAACTTGTTATGGATGTTTTTAAGAGCAAGATACATTGCAAACCATGTTTTGATATAATTGTATGGTTTGTTAGTATTTGAACTTGTACTAGATGCTTCTACATTGTTAATGGGAATTACTTGTGAAGTGTGATGGTCAATAATTTGGTTGTAGATATGTATTCTTTGTAGTAGCAGGTGCTTTTATCTTCATATATTTGTCATGTCAAATAAATTATCCTAAGAATGTTAACTATTAATAGATTATTAGCGGTGAAAGTAATTGCCATCGCATGTTGTCAATTATAGCGGCAGCTAAAATTACCATTAAAAATTATTTTCAATTGTCAGATGAAATCAAAACCAAAATACTTGTAGTGGCCATATCAAATACCGCTACAAGTTTCCAGATTTAGTGGCAAACACAATTGCCACCGAATGTTGATAGTTTTAGCGATGTATACAGTTGCCACTAAACATGCTCTTCAATTGCTACGTGAAGTCAAAACCAAAGCACTTGTAGCGGCAATATCAAATGCCACTATACTTTGGAAGATTTAGCGGCGAATACAAATGCCATTAGAAGCTTGAGGTTGATTCATTAGAAGTGACCAATACCTACCATTTAATCACCGTTATAACTCGCCGGCATAGAAAACAACTTATAACGGTGATTGTTCGAACCACCGGCTATCGACATAATGGCCGCCATACACTTTTCCCAACCTCACTTATGACGGCGATTAGGTGATCGCCGGTGAATCCAGGGGCGACACTTTCAATGGCCGCTAAAGATCCAAATAATCACCGATAAAGAACCCTTTTGTTGTAGTGGGACAACAGCGGCACGCATGTACATCTCCTCTTGAGCAATCGTCTCATAACCAAAAGCCAACAAATATAGCAACAAACAAGCTAAATAAGAACATCACATAGTCGCAAACAGCATGCAAGGATGTTCTAAACCTAGAACTATCCCATCCACGCTCAAAACCTTAATTCCAAGCCTAATCCTAACCCTGGAACCGACAGTCTGTTCTGATACCAAATTGTCACACTCCGACCCAGAAAATCCATTTGGATCAGGACGTGAGCAAACCTAACTACAATTCAACATGTAATGCACAATTAACATATCCAAATCTACAAGTAATTTGAACAATTTATATATAAGGACATAGAGGTAAGAATCTAACTATCACAATCCTTAATTTACAAGAACTAAGGGGAAGCATGCTATCTCATAAATCACCAAAAGAAAACATTGTACAAAATGTCCCTAAGTATGTCAAAAGGTCGTTAAGTCCAAAACAATAAAGAGGATAACAAAAGATAACACATCAAAGTCATACACCACCAGAAGAGGAAGCTCCTCCAAACTCATGTCCATCTAAGAAAGGGGGAACCACACCTGTACCTACACATGCAGCCCGGATATGGTGAGCAATAAATCTCAGTAGGGATCTACTCTATGGAACACTTAAAGGAAGGGCAAACACAATTGTATCGTCATCCGTCTAAGTCTAAGGAGTGACTCAAGGCTCACATTGGGCTTATCGATTCCCCGAGAGTTTCACCACCCTCACCCAATGGCGAAACAATGGGGACAATCCGCTATGGGTACAAACACAGACCCTCATCGTCTAACCACCTCTTGGACGGGGACACAAGTCAAGGACATCGGGCTCGCACACACCCTTAGCACTTGGCTCGAGAGGACCGACACAACCCCTACACCTCAAGTATTATAATAACAAGTTCAACTGCATAATAATCCTCAAAAAGATAGCAAATTCGATTAAAGACAAAAATCATGTCCCAAACCACATTCTACCCAAGCCTAGCCCTAGGGCTAGATCCGGCGTACCTGAGTCGTACGGATCGGCGAAACACCTATTCACCCATGTCTTAATCTTATGCTTTTAAGGCAAACAAAATGCATGAATGATCAGATGTATATTTCGAAATATAAACATGCAATAATATGCCACAACGATATACAAGGCTAAGAATCTATGCCCTGTAAGGGCTCACTAACAGACAACGAACAAAGGCACACCTTCGGCCCTCCAACAAACTCAATATTTAATCAAATGAAGGTAATGGCACACCGTCGACCAGCTAAACTAAGCTTAAATCGGCGCACCGTCGACCAATTAAACTAAGCTTCAATCGGCACACCGTCGACCATTTTTCGATTTAAACATCCCTAAGGGATATGACTCTCTTGGTTCACCCACAAGCCTCACGTAGGATAACATGCTTCAAGATTAAACCACTAGTTTAACAAGGAAATTAGCACCAAGCTAAACATACCAAAAACCCAAGATTTAATCATCTATCGTTTACCAAATTAATCATGTTAGTTCTAACTATTGCTAAGAACAACATATCAAAGGATCAACTTGACATGAGCTTGAAAACTAACAAAAATCCGAGCATAACACATGCATTCGGGTTGCTACAGTACCAACGAAAACAAATGCGAAGAAAACTCGATCAAACGAAGCCTGATCGAAATGAAACTTGAAATCAAGGTAGATCATGTGGAGGATAACATGGTAGAAGCCAGAAATTAAAAAAATAACCAAGATCTAGCTTAATCCGATCTGAAAACACATACATTCAGATTTGCTACAATACTGCTACAGTAACCGACGGAATGAAAGTGAAGAAAAACTCGATCAATCGAAGCCCGATTGAAATGAAACTTGAAATCAAGATAGATCAGGTGGAGCACAACATACTAGAAGTTAGAAATCAAAGAAAGAACCAAGATCTAGCTTAATCGGACCTGAAAACACATACATTCGGATTGCTACAGTAATCTACGGAATGTAAGCGAAGAAAAGCTCGATCAATCGATGGCTGATCGAAATGAAACTTGAAATCCGACCTGAAACAATTATTGCTCCCAGGACTAATCTCCTCCTTTTATTTTGCTGTTTCTAATTACGATGGATCTGTAGCCATGATTGCTACTACTACTGCTCAAGTTCAGCAGTAATTACGATGGCCTTGTTGCAGACGTAATTCTAATCTCTCTCTATCCATTTTTTATCTAACGTTTGTTTGAGTTGTTATTTAAGATAATACTTATTTAGGGGTGTAATTTAAGATAATAAATTGGATTTTTGCGTTAAATGTTCTCGAATGTGGCAGCGTCGGGTTTGGGGTCTACTCATTATCCGGATGGGACAGGGTCGGGCTGATACATTAGGATGCGGGGTCGGGGAGGGAGAATGGGAACCCCGCCCCACCCTGCTCCGTTGCCATCCCTAGTTGGAAGCTTTTGACGTGCCAATGGCCGGAAAAAATGTTCTACACAAGGCCCCGCAGGAACCTTCCATACTCCCCAACACATCTCTGCAATTCTCCATTATGAACACCAGTTAGCTTTATTGAATCCAAGAGTTGATAACAAGAAGCAGAGATTTTCCCTGAAGCATTGCACATCCAACGTGGAATTGTCGACAAGAAACGCCCCAATGAGGTTAACTATAGCAACCTCCATGATACGACTCACAAGATCATGATGACAAAATTCATCCAACTTTGCTTTACACCACTCACCACTCACCATTGCCAACAAGAAACGCCCCAACATACAGGCCAGCCATAGACACTCTGATAAACAGGACAAGGATCAAGAATTAATAGAGACTCCGCTACCCACCAATCATACAGAAAATCCAAAGAACTTGTAGAACAAGGTTGCCATCGAACACCCAAGCGCAGCAAACTATCCGCCCGACATATTGAACGCCACAAAGATGAAGCTTTCCCGTACAAGCACCGGCAGGAACAGAGGGCACCCATGAGTATTTTGCCCGGCAGATTTGTTCCCAAACCGAGTCTTGTTATATAGATGAGGTATGGCCCGGGTTTTATAGTTGATGTCCTTAATGATCAAGTTTCAACTTACAATCCACTGTGAGTTCAATTACATCTACATTATGCAAACTTGAGAATTTACTACCAAAAAATCGAGTTCTCTCATTCTTTACTGCTATGGCGGAAGAAAAACATACAGAGCAAATTTTCTTAAATGAAAAGGAAAGAGAATCTTATTCATTTAGTACATATATAATAACTGTGAAGAAACATTACTCCTGAGGTACATGCAAATAATTAACAGTGGTTTCGAGTTTTTGGTTTTGTGAATGGCGACCTCATTTTCTGAAGTGTTCTTTCCACAGAGAGTATCTTGGCGAAACTATACAAAAATTAAAATATGAGAAAACTCTACATATCATCACAAAAGGAGAAAGAAAGAAAGAAAAAGATCAATAAACTTTAAAGTTAAATTTCATGCTCAAGATTGAATCATTTAAAATCTACCAAATTAAGCATGTTAGTTTTAGATATTGCTAAGAACAACATATCAAAGGATAAAGTTGAAATGAGCTTGAAAACCAACAAAAAACCGAGCAAACCACCTACATTTGGATTTCTACGATAATTGCTGCAGTAACGAACGAAACAAATGTAAAGAAAACTCGATTAAACGAACCACGATCGAAATGAAATTTGAAAGCAAGAAAGATCTGGTGGAGGAGAAAATGCTAGAACTTAGAAATCAAAGAACAAACAAATATCTAGCTTAATGCGACCAAAGACCAAAGATTGGGGTTAGAAACCCTACCTTAATCACGCAATCTTCTTCCAATTTTCACTAATCCAACCTTGGGTGGCCTATATTGGTCTTTTCAAACGCCTCGCCACCTCCAAGCCACCGTATCGCCTCCTCAAGCTCTCTCTCTCTCTCTCACTCTCTCTTTTTCGGGACTAGAACCAAGGAAGAAAAAGGGGAGAAGAGGAGAAATAAAGGGGAAGAGAGAAATGAGTGTTTAAACTGAATTTTTTTTGGAAGTTTATGTATTGTCGGTTGATGTGAAGGTCGACTACAAGATCGAACGGATGTTGAGTTTTGGCTAGCGGTCGAACCATGCATCGACCTTGTGAAGCCTTTTTGGTGTCCGAGGTGTACGGTCGATGTGATTGTCGAAATGTAGGTCGACAGTGAAGTTTGGAGGCTGATGCAATAGATGATCCAAGCTATGTTTTAAGCGCGACGGTCGATATGATGAACGATGATAAGGTCGACCACTAGAACAAGGTTGGGCTAATTGAGTTGTAATCAGATAGTTTGGCTAACAATAACCACTCTTAATGTCGGTGCTAGGTTCGTATACTGCACACGGACACCAGAGCGTTTGAAACCCAACTCCCCAATGGCAAATTAACAAAATGCCTTTTTGAGTCATAAAGAGCCAACCGCACCCACGGATCCGACCGACGCAGTCGAACCAGGTGTAGACGCGCACAGGTCCTCACATCGCATGGAAGTAGGTGACCTTTTGCTTAAGTTTTCATGCCTCCAGACAAGTGGCGCGCGTCACGAACAAGCAATCATCGGAGAATAGAATGTGTGAAAGAGCAAAATCTGAACCACGAAAATGCACACCCTCCAAGCCTGACTGCTTGTCCTTCAACAATTGGGACAAAACTTCCTACACAACAAGAAAAATATAAGGAGAAATAGGGTCACGTTGACGATTGCCATATCTCGGTCGCACCCTTTCATGAACTCTTCCATTGATAATGAAGGAGAATCGAGCACCAGTCACACAAATCATCACCCACTCTACTCCAACAACACCCTTCGAAGAAACTTTGAATCAACCTTGTCATAAACCAACATGAGGTCTACCTTGGCCACCATGAGACTTCTAGACTTCGGAGTTAAACCCATAGTGTGGACAATCTCCTTTGTCATGCTTATGTTATCATGAATGCACCTACCACCCACATATACATATTGCTCCATACCTATAACACCATCAAGCAACAATCACATCCTTTGCACAATGATAGATGTCACTACTATTTATCCCACATTATACAGACTTATGGGTCTAAAATCTTTGACTTTCTGTGGGAACTTGCATTTGGGAATGAAAGATTCAAAGGTCTCATTTCAATTTGGCGGGAACCTCAAAGAGCGGAAGAAGGATTTGACCATCGCCACAAAGCCATCTCCAACTATACTCCAGTGTTGCACAATGAACTCCATCGGCATACCATCCGAACCCGGACATTTGTTCCTTCCCATGTCCACCAACACCTCCTTAACCTCCTCAACAGTCATTTCCCCTATAAGGACCTCATACATCTCATTAGCCACGATTAGGAGAGTCAGCAGCTCATACTCCAACAAGGAACTACGCTCACTCCACAACTTATAATGATTAATAAAACCAAGACCGATCTCTATTTGACTGTCTACAACATGGCCATCAACCAGTACAATCTCTCCCACCTTGGACTTATGAGACCTTGCGCGCACCAAATTATGGAAGTGTGTCGAGTTGCGGTCGCTGGCCTCAATCCAAACTTGCATGGACCTCTACGCTGCCACTTGGTCCTGTGGCCCTCTAACCACAGCCCACTGATGCACCAAGTCCTGGAGCTCAACCTCACCAAGCTCTGAAAGCTCTTCGCGTTCCTCCAGGATGTACAACTCCTCTAGACATTGCTATATCCTCTTACCTAGACCAAAGATATCAACCAACGGGGAGCGTCGATCCCATCCTTCCACTACTTTCTTAATAGTTTTGTATTTGGAAGTAAAAACATACTGTCATGAGCCATATTGGGGTTGCCTCCAAACACCTTACAACACTGAGCGGACAACTTCTAACTGCATCCATCTATGTTCCAATTGAAAAAATTTTGTACCTTCAATGCATTCCACCTCAGCTACTATAATAACAAGGGGAGAGTGATCCGACGCCACACGCAGCAAGTGACGAACAGTCATTCCGGGGAAGAGCTCTTTCCACTTGGCATTACATAGCACCCTATCAAGCCTCTCCAAGATTTTTGTACATCCACCTTGAGAATTTGTCCATGTAAATTGATGCCCACATAAACCCATGTCAAGAAGCTCAATATCACATATGAAACTAAAAATTCCTTCTCCGAAGTACCAAAGGCAAAGGGACTACCACCAAGCTTCTCCTCCACAGAGAGAATAGCATTGAAGTCCCCCATGAGGATGTGTGGCAGCCTAATAGAATTAGCTCTCGCTAGAGAATCCCACAATTCTCTTCTTTCAGTTGCTCTTCTAGCACCATAGAACTCTAAAATCGTCCAATGAGCATATTCCAAAGAGGACACATCTGAGAACCCGTTCCTCTAACCTGGCTCGATCACGTGGGTCGAGGGCCGTTTCTTGTTGGTTTGGTTTCGCGTCGGGTGCGATCAGGTTGATCGTGTTGCTCTTATGACCCCAGGATCAATTTGGTAAATTGCGCCTGGTGGTTGATTTCACACCCGCGTAACGCACACACGGCCTTGGATTGATGTATGTGAATGATTAGGACCTTAAGGGTGCCTTCGATCGGAAGATCGGAGCTCGATCGGGAAAGATCGAATCGGACGACAGAGATCAGGTCCTGATCTCTATAAATACCCTGACTTTCTCTCTCTTTCCTTCTTCTCCTGTCATTGTCTCTCTCTCTCTCTCTCCTACCGGCTATGCTAGGTCTTCGGATCACAATCTTCGAGGAGCGGATCTTGGCGATCGAGCTTGGGGGATACGTGGAGGAGCTGCCCTACTTGATCAAGTAGGTGTTTCTACCTCGATCGTATGGTCGGGTTTACCTAGGATAGGTTTATTGTGCTTTTGATGTAGTGGTGCATGGTAGAATGTTGTGTAACTTAATACGTTGGTGTTATGGCTTGCTTAGAGTATTTCTACCAGTTGGTTTTGAATTTTATCAGACGATTCTCATTTTATCGTCGGTTTGTCGGTTTTTGATCGTTTAGACCTAGGTTTCGATTTTAACCGACAAAATCTTGTTTTCTTCATACCAATAGTTTTCCTACCATTTATTATGCGTGCCTGCAAAGTTTCATCGTTTTCCGATAAGCTTTGATAGATCAAATCCAAGAGATTGAATTTCTGGTACTGTTCTTAGAAACTGTGAACCAGGCCTGACCGTCGAACGTTAGGTGTTGGAACGCTTAATCCTGGCCTCACGGTCGATCGTCGGATCGACCGCCACATTGACCGTGACGCTCTGTCTCGTTTTGGGCTCCCAGGGTCGATGTTCTGATCGACCGTGGGTCCTTATCTTGTTCCCACCTGGCCTCACGGTCGACCGTCGCATCGACCGTGAGGCTCTATTTCGTTTTTGGCTTCCCCGGGTCGATGTCCCGATCGACCGTGGCCCTTATGTTTTCCCCAATTTTTGGTCTCACGGTCGACCGTCGGATCGACTGTCACGTCGACCGTGGCCTGGCTTCCTTTGATTGATTTTCGTTCATGATAGATACCCAATCATGTTAGGAAGCATGCATGTTGTTATTGCATAGATTTGGATTAAGATTGGGAATTTGATCGTGGGTTTACCCTCTTTGGCGATTCTTTAGTTTGTCTTGCATTTAAATATCTCGTTGGATGGTAAACTTAAATGTTTCTTGCTTGCATAGCCGTTTGCTGGCGATGAGTGCTAGCTTACGTTGTATCATGGAACCTTAGCCAGTTGACGGTGTCTGCCGAGGGCTCTTGTATAACTGTTGAGCTCATAAATGTTGTTGTGACATATAAAGACATCTAGGTTAGATGTTTGCATAGGTTCATGGACTGTATGCATTAGAGGCATTTCAGGTTAGGCAGGGTGATGGGTTGATCGCCGATCCGAGGCTTTCGGGTAGCTCGGATCTAGCCTTAGGACCATGGCTGGGTAGCAAGGTTGAGGACGTGATTGTACTATCGGAATCTTCATGATTATCGAGGATATGGTGTAGTTGGCTTCAATCATATGTTGTTATTGAGGTTTAGAGGTCGTGTTGTTTCCCAAATGCCAAGTTCTAAGGATGGATGTCGATGCGTTCCCGACGTGGGTCTCCAAGGCATGAGAATCATGCTTGGGTAAGGGTGATCCTGCATGTTACTGTTCCGTGGCCTCCTGGTAACATGTTCAGGAGAGAGGTTTCATGACATCAGCCCTTGGGACATCGATAGGATTATGGGACCCTTGGCATTCCTTAGACTTAGGCGGAGAGACACCACAGTTGTTATTTTCCTCCCTTCAGTGTGCCGTAGAGTAGAACCCTACTGAGCTTGTCGCTCACTCCTACCCAGACTGTGTTTTGCAAGTGCAGGCGCCAGTTCTTCTTCAGTAGAGTCGGCTGGATCAGCTTTTGGCGGCTCGACGACTTCCAGAGCTGCTTGAGGTTGCAGTGGAAGAACCGTTGTACTTTTGATAGATTATATATATATATATATATATGGACATCGTTTGAGGATTTTTGGGTTAAATGTATAATCTTTCCCCTTGGAGGAGTTTTTAATAAGAATTTGTACCGGATGTCTAAATAGTACAACTTGATGTTATTTAAATTGAATCATGTTTCTGCTAGTCTTGAGTTGTTGGATATTTGAATTACAGCTTTATCCATGGAAGTCAAACTGTTCAAATAACCTCTGTTTTCTGCATTGTATCGCGTCAAATTGGATGTGAATAGTAATAGGAACCCTCACGCCTCGGCCTGCATGGGTTTTCTGGGTCGGGGTGTGACAACTTGGTATCAGAGTAGGCTGTAGGTCCTAGGGATAGGATTAGGCTTGCGGTTAAAGTTTTGAGCGTGGATTGGGATGGTTCTAGAAGTAGAGCATCCCTGTGTGCTTGTTCTTGCTCGTATGTGATATGCTTTTGCTTTATTGATTGCTGTTATGTTTTGGTCTCTTACGAGTGGATGCTTGTGGTCTCTGGTAAACGTGCAGATGATAGGGAGCCGGGCTAGCTGTCCAGTCTTGGGTCGTGGTAGTGCACACGATGAGCGTGCCGCCCGACGGGCCTTAGTGGCCAACGCAGCCCTGCCCCGGGCACCTGCACCAGAGCCAGAGCCGAGGATTGAGGTCGTGATGGAGGAGGATGCTTCTTTTGTCCCCGAGGGGGTCTCTCCTCCACTCGACCAGCTTGCTGTTGCGACAACGGTGATCGCCTTCCAGAGGCTGAACTCGCCTAGCTTCAGCGGTGCTGGGGGCGATCCAGCGTGTTTCGTTCGTCTTTTCTTGGCACATACTTTCCCCGCAGTGCGCGCTTGGCCCTAGTCCGTGTATACCAGACCCTTTCTCAAGGTACTCAGTTTGTAGTGCAGTATGCAGCTAGGTTCACTAGACTAGCCAGGTTTGCCGGGGCAGTATCGTTGGACCCTCTTGCCAGAGCTGAGAAATTTCAGTGGGGGCTTAGGCCCGAGCTCAGACGGCTGATCGCGGCGTAGCCCGCTAGCACACACGCAGAGGAGCTGGACTATGCCTTGGCGGTAGAGGCTTGATGAGTGCATGAAAGTGTACTCTAAACAGTCTTATATCCATCTCAATTGCTAGATTATTATCCTTAAACAACATCTTTATTTCTATTTTTATATCTATATATTGCTTCACATAGTTGTTTGAAAAATACAGTAAAAAGGAGCAAAGAAGTTGAAAAGATTACATGGATCAGATTTAAAGATTAAACTATACCTGTTGATGAAGAACAAGATAATGTACTATATATGGTTGGAAAGCTCTTGAAGTCTAGTTTCTGGAGAATTTTACGGTTCGTGATTCCGAGTTTTCTAGAGGAAGTTACGGCAATTTTAGTACCGATGGCGCAGTCTGGATGGCAAAACAGTAAATACTCTAGAAAGGAAGATCGATCCTTCTCCCTAAAAGGATCGATCTTTTTATGCAGGCAACCTGACAAAACGCATACTTTTCAGATGTTCACAGTAGGATCGATCCAACTATCCATCTTACTGAGTAGGATCGATCTTACACCAAGCAAAGGATCGATCCGAGTCGGGTGTAGTCAGAAATTGAAGAGTTTGATGCAACAGATCGATCCTACACCTATGGAAGGATCGATCCTACTTTTCCAGTGAAGAAAATCAACAGTTTAGGTCTAATCCGAGGATGGAGAGACTTTGGGCTATAAATATGACTCTTTCTAGTGTTTGAGGGGGGGTTTTTGGCAGCGTTTGGAGGAGAGGAGACTGGTTCCAGGCTTGATTTTCTTTTCTTTTCCTTATCTTATTTCTTCATTAGTTTTGTTGCCCTCATGATGAACATGAGTGGCTAGTTTCTTCTCTAAGGTACCGATGTAGCCTAACAGAATCATTCTATGTTATTGGATTATATTTATTTAATCAGTTTATATTTCTTGTTTCATTCATTATTATAACTGAGATCTTAAATACCTTTATCTAGCCAATAGAAGTATTATAGCTTGTTTTATGTGAGATTGGGCGAGGGTTCATTCCCTAATTTTTCAGGATCTATGAATGAATGAGTTTTTGTCAAAGCCGGGTTCAAGGTAAGACTATTCTTGGTTCATAATTGTTCTTCAGAGCTTAATGGATTCTTGGTTAACACTTAGTTATGGGTTCATTGGCTAGGGTTAATTGAGGGTACTTCGTGAAGACCGCGACCGAACGGATCATCATACCGGAAGAACGAACTCTTGGAATTAAACTGAGATCTTGATTGATTCAATGCATAGAATGAGGATATTATGGTGAAATCGGAACCATAGTATTCATCCATCTTATTTCCATCGTTTTCTTATTTCGTTATTAGATCATCTATTTTTGATATTTCATATTTCTTACTTTCCCTTCCTTATTTTCTTTCTTCTATGTTTTTTTAGCGTTTTACTCTAATAATCTCTACAAATTTCTGTGGGTACGATACTCGTCTTGCTACTATACTGATTGCACCGATTCGTATACTTGCGAGATATAAAATTTATTCATCAAGGTTTTGGCGCCGTTGCCGGGGATTTGATTAGAGTTTATTAGTAGTGAATGCAAGGTCGCCGATCACGGAAAGAAAAGTTGTTGCCCTTGAACGATAAAGTAGATCAAATTGGTTGGAAGAAGAGATCTAACAAAGATAGCCTGTCCATATCAGATCTAGGAGTTCAAGAGGAGGAACAAGAGGAGATAGAGCTTAAAAACAATGTACGTCCTTTGGAGGAGTATGTGAGGCCTGCTATTTCTACCTCACCTTCATGCATCGCGTTACCTGCTGAGGCTAGGAATTATGAACTTAAAAATCTACATTTTTCTATGCTTCCTGAATTTCATGGTTTACCTTCTGAAGATGCACTGACGTTTGTGAAAGATTATTATGCTACTATTCAGACTTTTCCTCCAGGTGGCATTACTGAAGATCAACTGAGGATGCGATATTTTCCTTACACCTAGAAGGATAAAGCGAAGAGATGGCTGATGTTGTTGCCTCCTGGATCACTCACTACTTGGGATGCAATTTATAACAAGTTTGTTAGCAAATTTTATTCTCATGCCATGACTACTAACTTGAGAAGGCAAATTCCAAATTTTCAGTAAGCTGATAGAGAACCATTCCATGTAGCATGGGATAGATTTAAGATGCTTTTGATGCAATGTCCCCATCATAATTATTCTTTAGAAAATCCGATGCAATATTTTTATGATGGACTAAATCTTTCTTGTAAGATTATGGCAGATAATGCTGCAGGTAGAGCAATGTTCAAAAGGACACCCCCAGAGGCATATGAGATTTACGAGATGTTGGGATCTAACTCGCAGGAGAGGGACACAAGGAATAAGGCGAGAGGCATCTATGAGCTAAACCCAAACGATGACATGGTATGGCAGATCGCAACCCTCAACAAGAAGATGGACGCGATGATGTCCACACACGCCAAACCGGTTGAGGTTTGTTCAATTTGCAATATTGTTGGTCATAGGTTTGATTCATGTCCTTCTGGGAGTGAATTTCCTGAATATGTACAAGAACAAGCTAATTTGATGAATGCTTATAACCCGAGACCTAGATTTGACCCTTATGCAAATACTTACAATCCTGGTTTGAGGGAGCATCCGAATTTTTCATGGAAAAATACTGCTAATGCTAGTATGCCTACTGCTAATCAGTCTAACCCACATGTTAAGTCGTCTTTGGAAGCGACTATGTTAGCTTTTATGCAGAAGATAGACTCAAAGATGGAAAAACATGATTCGGCCATTGCTCAACATGATGCGGTACTGAAGAATGTTGCAGCATCCGTTGGGAAGTTGGAAGTTCAGGTGGGACAACTTGCTGATGCTGTAAGAGCCCATATTCCAGGCAAATTTCCGAGCCAACCTGAGCAAGCAAAAGCGGTCACAGTTCTTTGTTCAGGTAAGATAATTGATAATAAAATTAAAGCTGAAGTTATTGATGAGTGTCATGATGATGCAAGTGAGGAAGTTGAAAAGGAGGAACGCTCGAAAAGGCCACCACTGGCCACATCTGCTTTTGATCATGAGAAGAGAGCAAATTCAGTTACGGAGGTTCATCACAACTCTCCTCCACCATATGTGCTGCCAATTCCTTTTCCAGGCCGCCTGAAGAAAGCCAAAATGGATAAGTCATATTCTGAAATTTATGATATCCTATCTAAGGTTAATGTGAACTTACCATTACTTGATGTGATCAGGAATATGCCAGCCTTTCCAAAGTTCTTCAAGGAACTAAGTACTTATAAGCGTAAGTATGAACCTCATGAAAAGGTGATGGTTTCAGAGACGGTAAGCGCGGTTCTACAAAGGAAGCTTTCACCCAAGCTTAAGGATCTAGGGAGTTTTAACATTAGTATTACTGTTGGTGGCACAAAAATAGGGGAGGCAATACTTGACTTAGGAACCAGTGTTAATTTGATGCCTTACTCTGTTTTCCTTCAGTTAGGTGTTGGTGAATTAAAACCTACTACGATGTCTGTACAACTTGCAGATCGTTCAATCAAGTATCCATTAGGCATTGTAGAAGACATTTTAGTACAAGTTGATAAGTTAATTATTCCTGCTGATTTTGTGATATTGGATATGGATGATGCACCTTTAAATGATAGAAATTTACCTATTTTGTTGGGATGTCCATTTATGGCCACAACCAAGACTATGATTAATATGCAGGATGGTAAGCTCAGCATGACAGTTTTAGGTGAAACTGTTGAATTTAAAGGTTTTGAATCTATGTCCTATCCTTCAATCTCTTTTGATTGTTTCTCAATAGATGTTTTAGATTCATTGGTGTTTTCTAATTTTATGCAGGAGCAACTGAAGACGACATTGGAAGCGGTATTGATGATGGAAAAGGAGGAATTGTAGAGTTACGAGGGAGCAAAGGAGGTTATAGCAGCCCTTGAGGCATTGCAGCCATGCTTCCCTGATGAATCTCGGTTAGACATGCTAAACAAATCTTATTCTAAAATGGTTTCATCAATAGTTTCCCCACCAAAGCTTGAGTTAAAACCTCTTCCTAGTAATCTGAAATATGCATATCTTGGTGAGAATGAAACCCTTCCTGTGATTATTGCTTCTGACATTACTCCATTGGAAGAGGAAAAATTATTGAGAGTTCTTAGGGAGCATAAAACTGCAATAGGATGGACAATTGCAGATATTAAAGGAGTAAGTCCTACTATGTGCATGCATCGCATTATTTTGGAAGAGGATGCCAAACCTATACGGGACGCCCAGCTTCGCCTTAACCCAAACATGAAAGACGTTGTTCGGGCAGAGATCCTCAAGTTGCTCGATGTTGGCGTTATATATCCTATTTCTGACAACAAATGGGTAAGTCCAGTTCACGTGGTACCTAAGAAATCAGGGATAACAGTTGTGAAGAATGAGAACAATGAGCTCATACCCACGAGGATGACTACTGGATGGCGTGTCTGCATCGATTATCGCAAGCTTAATGCAGCTACTAAAAAGGACCACTTTCCCTTACCTTTTATTGATCAAATGCTTGAACGCTTAGCTGGTCACTCATTTTATTGTTTTCTTGAAGGATTTTCAGGTTATAATCAAATTGCTATCGCCCTAGAGGACCAAGAGAAGACAACTTTCACCTGTTCGTTTGGAACATTCGCATAATGATGGATGCCGTTCGGATTGTGCAACGCACATGCCACTTTTCAAAGATGCATGATATCAATTTTCTCTGACATGATAGAAAGGTTTGTCCAGGTATTCATGGATGACTTTTTTGTCTTTGGGAATTCTTTTGATAATTGCCTTGCACACCTAACCTTGGTGCTTAAGAGATGTGAAGAGACAAATTTGACATTGAGCTGGGAGAAGAGTCAGTTCATGGAAAGGCAAGGTATTGTTTTGGGACATGCTATTTCTAGTAAAGGTATTGGAGTAGATAAAGCAAAAATGGATTTGATTGAGAAATTACCGCCCCCTACTTCTGTGAAAGTTATGCGAAGTTTTTTGGGCCATGCAGGATTTTATCGCAGATTCATTAGAGATTTTTCTAAGATTGCACGACCTCTGTGTGATTTATTGGCCAAGGATGCTGAGTTTAAGTTTAGTAAAGCATGTCTTGATGCTTTTAATGCTTTAAAAGAGAAATTGATTACTGCACCTATTATTATGCCTCCTGATTGATCGTTGTCCTTTGACAGAATGTGTGATGCGTCTGATCTGGGAACATAAGCAAAAGGAACGAGATGCCGCTTACCAACAATCTAGTGGTGGAATTGTTACCAACAATCTAGTGGTGGAATTGTTCGATGTTTGGGGCATAGACTTCATGGGACCATTTCCTCCGTCATACGGGTACACTTATATTCTTGTTGCTGTAGATTATGTATCTAAGTGGATTGAAGCAATTGCAGCCAGGAACAATGGCACTAAGACCGTGCTGGGTTTCTTCAAGGATATGATTTTTACAAGATTTGGCACACCTCGGGCGATTATAAGTGATGGGGGTTCACACTTTTGCAATAGAGCGTTTGATGCATTATTGAAGAAGTACAACATCACTCATTGGGTCGCAACTCCGTACCACCCTCAAACTTCGGGACAAGTTGAGGTAAGCAATAGGCAAATTAAGACGATCTTGGAGCGAGTTGTAGGCACTACAAGGAAGGATTGGGCGGCGAAATTGAATGATGTTCTTTGGGCTTATCACACTGCATATAAGACTCCTATTTGTATGAGCCCTTAACGAATTGTGTTTGGCAAAGCATGCCACCTACCAGTGGAATTGGAGTATAGGCCCTATTGGGCGATAAAGCAACTGAATTTTGATATGAGGGAAGCTGGGGACATGAGGAAGATGCAATTGAATGAATTGGATGAGCTATGGAATGAAGCGTATGAGAACGCTAAAATCTACAAAGAAAGAACCAAGCTCTATCATGACAAATCAATACAACGGAAGGAGTTCACACCAAGTATGAAAGTTTTACTTTATAACTCACGATTGAAATTCTTTTCAGGTAAATTAAGGTCAAGATGGACGGGCCCATTCAAGGTGATACAAGTATCTCCTCATGGCGCTGTGGAAATTGAGAATGAGAAGACAGGAAACAAGTTTAAAGTCAATGGTCATCGTTTGAAGGTGTATTTGGAAGGACCATCATTTGGACATGTGGATGTGGAAGATTTTGTTGAACCTTAGAGCTTTGCAGAACGTCTTGCCTAAACGTTAAATAAAGCGCTGGGTGGGAGGCAACCCACCAAGGTAACCTGTTTTTAAGTTTCAATTTTTAGTTTTATGTTTTCTCTTTTGTTTTCTTTTAGGTTTTCAACCACCCTGAGGATCCTTGAGGAGATGTTCGCTTACTCTATCAGGTGGCCTTTTTCTTATTTACATTATCTTGTCTCTTCTTTCTATGGAAATTTGGATAGCCACCTCCTACGTATGTTATTGTTTACGATGCCCACATTGAGGACAATGTTAATTTCAGGTTGGGGGGTGTAGACATTCATGACCGTATTCATGCTACCTTGTAGGTATAATAGTGTTAAATTGTACATGAGCTAAAATTTTTATACTTATTATACATGCTGCTTTCTTATGGATTGGCCTATACATTGATTGCAAGCGTGATAACCTGAAGGTAGAACATTATGTGAGTCACACACGAACACTTTTTGTGCAGTCGCGATTATACTCGTCAGAGGAATGAGCATTCTATTGTCAATCTAGATCATGATTTCAACATTAGCTAGTGTTGAGTATTGCATGCAAAGAAAAAAAAAGAAAAAAAAAAGAAAAAAAAAGAAAAAAAAAGAAAAAAAAGAAAAAAAAAGAAAAAGTTCTAGAGCTTGATTAAGCTGTGCCTAAACGACTATTAGGTGATCTACTGACTAACCGGGTGTTCTTGCCTCAGGAAGCTGGGAGCTCGCGTAAAAAGGTAGAACCACTAATAGCTAAAAAAACTACTCAGTGTTTTGTTAAGTAACCGGGTCTCTACGCCTAAAGAAGCGAACAATGCTCGCGTAAAAAGGCAAAATGTCTGATAGTTGAAAAAAAAAAGAAAAAACAAAAGAAAAAGAGCATGTTGTACTTAAAGTGCGAGGGTTGGATGATTGGTCATGAAGATAGTAGTGTGTTTGGACTAATGGTGGGTAGAAGTTACTTCTGTACGCAACATTTATTTGTTACGTCACATGTGTTCTTCTGGATGGTGATTAGCATGTTTAATGTGTAGAAGTTGATTTCATATGTTCGTAGTATGTGTATGAGTATAAGAAGTTTTCATGCTCTGTACTGTGTATAACATTATTGACTTAATAAGGCAGAATTTTTATCATCCATGTCTACATCCTTGAACCGTTAGCGTGCTTAATTATATTTTATGCGCTTTGAATTGCTAGAGACTAGCAATAAGCTGGTTGGGGGGTGTGATGAGCGCATGAAAGTGCACTCTGAACAGTCTTATAACCATCTTAATTGCTAAATTATTATCCTTAATCAACATCTTTATTACAATTTTTATATCTATATGTTACTTCACATAGTTGTGTGGAAAATGCAGCAAAAAGGAGCAAGGAAGCTGAAAAGATTACAATGATCAACTTTAAAGATTAAACTATATATGTTGATGAAGCACCAGATGATGTACCATATATGATTGGAAAGCTCTTGAAGTGGAGTTTCTGGAGAATTTTATGGTTCATGATTCCGAGTTTGGTAGAGGAAGTTACGGCAATTTTAATACCGATAGCGCAGTTTGGATGGCAAAACAGTAAATAGTCTGGAAATGAAGATCGATCCTTCTAAAGAGAAGGATCGATCCTTTTATGCAGGCAACCTGACAGAACGCATACTTTTCAGATGTTCAAAGTAGGATCGATCCTACTATCCATCTTACTGAGTAGGATCGATCTTACACCTAGCAAAGGATCGATCCGAGTCGCCCGTAGCCAGAAATTGAAGATTTTGATGCAACATATCGATCCTACACCTATGGAAGGACCGATCCTACTTTTTCAGTGAAGAAAACCAACGGTTTAGATCTAATCCGAGGATGGAGAGACTTTGGGCTATAAATAGGACTCTTTCTACTGTTTGTGGGGGGCTTTTTGGCAGCGTTTGGAGGAGAGGAGAATGGTTCCAGGCTTGGTATTCTTTTCTTTTCCTCATCTTATTTCTTCATTAGTTTTGTTGCCCTCATGATGAACATGAGTGGCTAGTTTCTTCTCTAAGGTACCGATGTAGCCTAACAGAATCATTCTATGTTATTGGATCATATTTATTTAATCAGTTTATATTTCTTATTTCATTCATTATTATAACTGAGATCTTAAATACCTTTATCTGGCCAATAGAAGTATTATAGATTGCTTTATGTGAGATTGGACGAAGGTTCATTCCCTAATCTTGCAGGATCTATGAATGAATGAGTTTATGTCAAAGCCGGGTTCAAGCTAAGACTATTCTTGGTTCATAATTGTTCTTCAGAGCTTAATGGATTCTTGGTTAACACTTAGTTATGGGTTCATTAGCTAGGGTTAATTGAGGGTACTTGGTGAAGACCGCGGTCGAACGGATCATCATACCAGAAGAACGAACCCTTGGAATTAAACTGAGATCTTGGTTGATTCAATGCATAGAATGAGGATGTTATGGTGAAATCGGAACCTTAGTATTCATCTATCTTATTTCCATCGTTTTCTTATTTCGTTATTAGATCATCTATTTTTGATATTTCATATTTCTTACTTTCCCTTCCTTATTTTCTTTCTTCTATGTTTTTTAGTGTTTTACTCTAAAAATCTCTACAAATCTCTCTGGGTACGATACTTGTCTTGCTACTATACTGATTGCATCGATTCGTATACTCGCGAGATATAAAATTTATTCATCAAGGCTCAGTTGCAGGAGCCAGGGCCCAGGGCAGTCCAACCGGTGTTGTCTACGAGTGCCAGTGGAAGAGGCCAGCCGCAGAGAGCAGCTCAGGGCAGAGGAGGTTCGTGGAGGTAACAGAGGTACTCATGACGCAGCAGCCATACCAGCACCACCCACCCCCAGTACCAGCAGCAGCCCAGATAGGGAGGCTAGCCACTTCTCATAGCCGGCTTAGTGACAGACGTCCGCGGGAGGAGGCCAGAGCCAGCAGCTAGCGCTTGTGAAGGTTCAAGAGGGGGGTGAATTGGACTCTTTTCGAAATACTAGATTAATGGAAAAATTAGGTAGGAGAGAACTAACACCTTAAATGCTTGTAGATGAAATGAAAATAAAATAACTTAGCATGCAAGAATTAAATGAAAGAGGAGTTAGAGAGATAGCATCGATTTTTATAGTGGTCCGATCCAACTCTTGGTCTACGTCAACTTCTCTCAAGGTCCTACTTAAGGTTCCACTAATTACAAATCTTTTACAAGCTTTTTCTCCAAGCTTCTTCACAACCAACTGTTGTTGGATTACTCTCAAAGTACTTCTTCACACTTGAAGAAGATTTATAAAAGTTGTAGCTCTAAAGGGAATAAGTAGTAACTCTTGCTTAAACTTGCTCAGATGATCTCAATAATATCAATAATAGTTGTGGCAAGTTTACAACAAAGAACTACTTATATCTAGCCTTCAACCAGCTCAAAAAGGACCTCCAACGACTCCCTGCAACTCTCCAATGGCTAGTTTTTTACTCTGCGCGTTGCTGGCGGTCGATCCATGCATCGTCCGTGACATCGACAGCCATGTACAAAAAATCAGCCTTTGCGAGCCGCGGTCGATCCACCCATCGACCGTCGCATCGTCCGTAACGTTCTGTTGTAAAAAACGCTTCCCAGTGTCGATGCTTGGATCGACCGTCTCTTCTTCGCTTTTCACCATCATCCTCCATGGTCGACCGTCGCATCGTCCGTCGGATCGTCCGTGAGCCTACAACATTTAAAAAACACAAACTCCAAACCTGACAGTTGACCGGTCCATCGACCGTCGCATCAATCGTCAGGCACTGTTAAGAAAATGGCTTCGCAGGGTCGATGCCATTGCTTGCTTGCTTCTTCTAAGTTTGAGTCGGAGCCTGGGGTGGAGGAGTCGGCGACGGAGGTGGAGGAGGTCCGTCATTCTTAGTGCGAGGCATGGTGCGAGGCTAGGTTAGGGTTTTGAGAAGAGTGGAGAAGGGAGCGGTGGAACCAGAGGGGCTAGGGCAAGGTCGAACCAGGGAGAAATGACTCTTTGATCAGAGGGATGTTTATAAGGGGAGATGTGAAAATGACTAAAAAGCCCTTACTTAAGTTGTCACACGATCCGTGGCGGTCGACCCTAGAAATTGGCGGTCGACCGTCGCGAACAAGATGTGCAAAATAAAAGTCTCATGGTCGATCGAAGAAGTTGGCGGTCGACCGTGACACACGATAGGTGTAAAAATGAAAGTCCACGGTCGATCCGAAGACGTTGGCGGTCAACTGTCAAGTGCGAATGTACGCACGGTCGACCGTCAGTTCCAGAAAGTGAATTTTGAAATTTAATTTAAAATCATTTTTAAATCAAAACATCACAAAACTTTGCATACACGTGTAACTAAATATCATGAGCTCAAAACAACTCATTAATCATGAAAATCACTCAATTTACCAAAATTTAGCATTCAAGTAGGATATTGTATAAAAATCAGATAAAGAGGTGACCATACCTTTTCTTTTTAGCTCCTTTATTTTGGACATCCATTGGACATCCCAAGCTCCCTTAGTAGATATAGAAATCTGTCTTCACTCAAGGGTTTGGTTAGAATATCCGTAATTTGATTCTCGGTGCTAACAAATTCAAGTGCAATATCTCCTTTTTGTGTGTGATCACGAAGGAAATGGTGTCGAATTTCTATGTGCTTTGTTCTAGAATGTAGGATGGGATTCTTAGATAGGCTTATGGCACTAGTGTTGTCACATCTGATGGGTATTTTACCTACATGTATGTTGTAATCTACCAATTGCATTTTCATCCAAAGTAATTGTGCACAACAACTACCCGTCGCATTGTAATCCGCTTCAGCAGTGGATAAAGCAACTGAATTTTGCTTCTTACAGAACCAAGAAACAAGTGCATGATCAAGAAAGTGACATGTACCACTTGTGCTTTTTCTATCAAGCCTACATCCTGCAAAATCCACATCGGAGTAGCCAATTAGATCAAAAGATGATCTTCTAGGATACCACAAACCATAATTTAGGGTTCCTATTAGATATCTAAAGTTCCTCTTGACTGCAACCAAATGTGATTCCTTAGGACAAGATTGATATCTAGCACAAAGGCAAGCACTAAACATGATGTCCGGTCTACTAGCGGTCAAATAAAGTAAAGAACCAATCATCCATCTATAAAGTGTTTGATCAACGGGTTTTCCATCTCCATCCTTGTCTAATTTGAGTGTTGTACACATGGGGGTTCTATAAATTTTGGATTGGACAAAGTCATACTTCTTGAGTAGGTCTCTAGTGTATTTGGCTTGATTAACAAAGATCCCTCCTCGAGTTTACATGATTTGTAAACCAAGAAAATAATTGAGTTCACCCATCAAACTCATCTCAAACTCACTTTGCATACACGTGGCAAATTCTTCACAAAGTTTATCATTTGTAAAACCAAAAATAATGTCATCAACATAAATTTGAACCACGATCAAATCTTTTCCTTTTGATTTGGTAAATAATGTAGTATCAATTTTTCCTATACAAAAATCATTATCCATCAATAATTTACTAAGCCTTTCATACCAAGCTCTAGGAGCTTGGTATAATCCATACAAGGATTTAGTGAGATTGAATACATGATCTCTCAATTTGTAGTCTTCAAATCCGGGGGGTTATTCAACATAGACTTCTTCCTTTAGGAAACCATTCAAGAAGGCACTCTTAACATCCATTTGATACAATTTGAAATCTTTGTAAGATGCAAAAGCTAGAAGTAGTCTTATTGCCTCAAGTCTTACTACCGGTGCAAAAGTCTCATCAAAATCAATTCCTTCTTGTTGATTAAACCCTTTTGCAACCAGTCTAGATTTGTTCCGTGTAATTGTCCCCGATTCATCCATTTTGTTTGTAAAAACCCATTTAGTACCAATGACGGGATAATCATAAGGTCTAGGTACCAAATTCCAAACTTCATTTCTTTCAAATTGATCCAACTCTTCTTGCATTGCTAAAATCCAATGATCATCCTCTAGTACTTTCTCAATCGTTTTGGGCTCAATTTGAGATAGAAAGGCTAGAGTTGCACATGCATTTAATGAATATCAAGTTTGGATTCCTTTTGATGGTTCACCAATTATCAATTCGTTTGGGTGTCAGGATGCATATTTTCAATCTTTAGGCAAATCATGATGTTGATCACTAGGTGTAATTTCAAGGGATTCCTCAAATCTATCATTCAATTCTTCAACATCATTTTGGGTTTCATCTACTACATCTTTTGAGTTGACATTGGGAATATCATCATCTTTACCATCAATTCTACTAAGAACTATGATCATTTAATCAAATGTAACATGCATTGATTCTTCAACCACTAAGGTCCTTTTATTGAAGATTCTATAACTTTTGCTTCTCTCTGAGTATCCAAGAAAAACTCCTTCATCGGATCTAGGATCAAATTTTTCAAGATTATCTTTCCCATTGTTTAAGATGAAACACTTGCAACCAAAAGCTCTAAAGTACCCAATATTTTGAATTCTTCCTTTCCAAAGTTCATGGGGGGTTTTCTTCAAAATAGGTCTCAATGTTACTCTATTGATCACATGGCAAGAAGTATTAATTGCTTCGGCCCAAAAATAGTTAGAAATATTATTCTTACATAATAGAGTTCTAGCCATGTCTTGTAGGGTCCGATTTTTCCTTTCAACAACACCATTTTGTTGAGGAGTTTTAGGTGATGAGAAGTTATTGAAAATTCAGTTGTCATTGCAAAACTTTTTTAGATGAGAATTCTTGAATTCTCCTCCATGGTCACTTCGAATGCATGTAATGAGAATACCTTTCTCATTTTGGACCCTTCTAAAAAAGTTTGTGAATTCCTCAAAGACTTCATCTTTGTGTGTAAGGAAAATAACTCAAGTGTATCTAGTGAAATCATATACTAGTACAAAACCATATGAGCTACCACCTAAGCTTGTAGGTTTGGTTGGTCCAAAAAGGTCCATATGAATGAGTTTTAATGCTCTTGTGGTGGAAACTACATCTTTAGGCTTGAAAGAGGATTTTACTTGTTTTCCTCTTTGACATTCATCACAAATCCTATCTTTCTCAAATTTGATCTTGGGAAGTCCAAGAACAAAGCCTTTTCGAGAAAGTTTGGATATTAAATCCATGTGTGCATGTCCAAGCCTTCTATGCCATAACCAAGAATTATCATTTATGGCACTAAGGCTTACATCATCATGGTAAACAAGATCATCAAGAAAAAAGGTGTATACATTACCATGACGATGACTTACTACCAAGATTTTATCACTAAGAGCATTCTTAACAAAGCATTTTGAATCTTTGAAAATAACTTTGTTACCTCAATCACATAATTGACTAATGCTAAGCAAATTATGTTTCAAACCTTCAACCAAGAGAACATTTTCAATAATAATGGAAGAGGTTTTACCAATATTGTCAATGCCAGTTATTTTTCCTTTTGCATTGTCTCCAAAGGTCACCATTCCTCCATCTTTGGATTGAAAGATTGAGAACATGCTCCTTTCTCCCGTCATGTGTCTTGAGCATCCACTATCAATGTACCATCTTTTAGTCTTTGTATTGGTCTTGATCTTGGAGCTCATACACTCCTACAAATAAGAGGATGAGAAGAAGCTTTAACAAAGTTAGTCTTCTTTTGGTTGTTCACCTTCCTAGGGTTGTAGCCAATTCCTTCCTTGTTTAAGGATCATCCTTTAGCTATCAAGGATCTCATCTAGCTTGTCTCTACTCTTCACAAATTTAGATCGAGTGATTTTTAAGTCATTAACCTCAAGAGTGAGATCTCTCTTGGATTTCCTCAAGTAGATAAGTTCCCTTTGCATATCAGAGTTTGTGTTTTTCAATATGGTGAGCTCATATTGAGTGTCCTTGAGTTCCTCCTCAAGTGTATCACTAGTGTCACAAGAGTTGTTGTCTAGCATGCATTTGTTTTCTTTTTCTAAGGTTTCAATACTATGCATTGCATCTAATTTTTCTTCTTCTACTTTCTTCAAGTCCTTACAAGTAGCTTAGTATTTCTTTTTAAGAAATTTGAAATAATTAGCTAAAGCATGGTAAGCATCAAAAAGTTCTTCAAATGCAAGCTCATCTTCTACCTCATTTTCCTCTTGTTCTTCTTCATCGGATGAGGTCTCCACATCACTTTCTTCCCAAGTAGCCAACATTGCTTTCTTTTTCTTGAACTCCTTCTTTGAAGGCTTCTTGAGTTGAGGATAATCAAACTTGATGTGTTTGGGCTTCCTACACTCATAACATATGATTTCATTTGAGTTAGAAGAAGTTGGATTGTATTTTTCACATTTGCGGAATTTCTTCTTGAAGAATTTCTTTCCTCCTTGGCGCTTGAAGATCTTTTGAATTCTTCTTGATATCATGACCAATTCTTCATCGTCATCTCCTTCACTTGAAAAGGATGAGTCTTTGCTAGATGACTTGAAAGCAACCGTCTTTTTCTTTTTATCTCCTTCTTCGTTGCTTCTCTTCAAGTTCATCTCATAGGTCATGAGGTAACCCATGAGCTCATCTAGTGACAACTTTGATAGATCCTTGGCTTCTTCAATCGCTGTCATTTTAGGATCCCAAGACTTAGGTAGACACCTAAGGATCTTTCTCACAACTTTATCATTAGCATAAACTCTTCTAAGAGATTCAAGCACATTTAATATGTTAGTAAAACGTGTAAACATCTCACTAATGATTTCATCATTCTGCATGCAAAAGAGTTCATACTCATGTATAAGCATACTTATTTTAGATTCTTTAACTCGGCTTGTTCCCTCATAAGTAATCTCAAGCTTGTCCCATATCTGTTTTGCAGATTTGCATGTAGAGACCCTATTGAATTCACTAGGGCTAAGGGCACAAAATAGAAAGCTTTTGGCCTTGGCATTTGTTTGAAGGTTCTTGAAATTGATTGGAGTGTAGTCACTCTTTGTTTTTGAAACTTCTTTACCTTCAACAATTTTCATAGGGATATAGGGTCCATCCTCTATTACCAACCAAGCTTCATAATCTATATATTGGATGAATATCTCCATCTTGGTTTTCCAATATATATAGTTCGATCCATTGAAGTATGGTGGCCTATTGGTAGCTTGTCCCTCTACGTTTTCCATCTCTAGATAGGATCCTTTAAGGGTTCTTACATCACTAAAAATAGAGACCTAGCTCTTTTACCAATTGAAGGTCCAAAATGGGAGTGAATTGGACTCTTTTCGAAAAACTAAATTAATGGAAAAATCAGGTAGGAGAGAACTAACACCTTAAATGCTTGTAGATGAAATGAAACTAAAATAACTTAGCATGCAAGAATTAAGTGAAAGAGGGGTTAGAGAGATAGCACCGATTTTTATAATGGTTCGACCCAACTCTTGGTCTACGTCCTCTTCTCTCATGATTCTCCTTGAGGTTCCAGTACTTGCAAATCTTTTATAAGCTTTTCCTCTAAGTTTCCCTGTGCTTGGTGACCTTACAATCACAACCAACTGTTGTTGGATTACTCTCAAATTACTTCTTCACACTTGAAGAAGATCTACAAAAGTTGTAGCTCTAAAGGGAATAAGTAGTAACTCTTGATTAGACTTGCTCAGATGATCTAAATAATATCAATAATAGTTGTGGCAAGTTTACTACAAAGAACTACTTATATTTATCCTTCAACCAGCACAAAAAAGACCTCCAACGGCTCCCTGTAACTCTCAAACGGCTAGTTTTTTACTCTGCACACTGTTGGTGGTCGATCCATGCATCGTCCGTGACATCGACCGCCATGTACAAAAACTCAACCTTTGCGAGCCACGGTCAATCCACCCATCGACCGTCGCATCGTCCGTGAGGCTCTGTTGTGAAAAACGCTTCCGAGGGTCGATGCTTGGATCGACCGTCACTTCTTGACTTTTCACCATCATCCTCCACGGTCGACCGTCGCATCATCTGTCAGATCGTCTGTGAGCCTACAACATTTAAAAAACACAAACTCCAAACCTCACGGTCGATCGGTCCATCGACCGTCAGGCTCTGTCAAGAAAATATCATTGCTGGGTCGATTCAACGATCGACCGCGAGCCAACATTTCATTTTATCAAGTATGGTGCATCGACCGCGGTCGATCCATGCATCGACCGTCAGTACAATAAATCATTAAATATTGAATTTAAGACTTCCAATTAAGGGGTAATAAATATTAAACATATATTTTATCATTTATTGTATATTGGCATCATCAAAATAAGGTTAGGATCAACAGCTTCGACCTCCCGTGTGCTACGAGTGCCAGCAAACATGGCATTTTTGTCGAGACTGTCTGACGTTGAGAGCACAGTCCGTTCATGGTGGAGCAAGCGGAGGTTGGCGGACACCAGGAGCCGGGAGAGGTAGAGGTCATTGTGGTCCCAAAGGGGGAGTCTACACACTTCCAGACCAGGAGTACCCAGACAGAGTCCAGCCACCTTTCAAGCCCTACTAGTACCCGCCACCCCAGCTGACACTAGCTCTTCCACCAGCCCCAGTTGACTCTCCTGTTCTCAGAGGTACCTTTCAGTTTTTCAGTTCATTCGTAGATGTGCTGATAGATTTTCGGGTGTCGCATTACTTTGTAGCTAGTGAGTGTGTGGCATCGCTAGGGCTAGAGACAGAGCCACTTGGAGTCACACTACACCTAGACACACCTGTCGGGGAAGGGGCTCGTGTTGAAAAGATCTGCTGTTCTTGTGAGTTGGAGGTTCGGGGCCTCCATGTCTTTCTAGAACTTCGGGTGCTAGACATCGTCGGGTTTGACGTGATTCTCGGTATGGATTGGCTGACTTCATACCAAGCCGTCATCGACTGTGGCTGTCGCAGGGTGACTGCTTGGATACCTGAAGGCGCTCATTTTGTTTTATTGGGGGATCGCCAGTCGGCCGATTCCTTCATTTGTTGTTGTTTTCCTAAGCGCGAGGGCCAGTTGTAAGCTTTACTGGCGCGCCTCTCCTTATTCGTTGTAGAGGGTAGTCAAGAGAGTAGTTTTCCTGCAGTGGTTTGTGAGTTTGCATATGTCTTTCCAGACGAGCTTGATGAGTCACTAAATGTTCATGATTAAACCCCTTAACTTAGCTTTGTTAGGCCTAGAGTAGTTGTATTTGATAGCTTGTTAGTTGATTTCAGGTTTAATCATGCTTTGAGAAGAAATGCAAGAAATTCGGTTAATATGCTGAAATACACTGCTCTGTCAACTGTTAGCACAATATTCACCAGATATTATCCTTAAGTCCAAATATTCTGAAATTTGGGTGACATCTAGAAGACATCAAGACGTACAACTTTCATGTTGGACACTTTCAGAGATTCCTGATGAGTTGATAGCAGTTGTCAAGAAGATGGAGATATTTAGCTGCTGGAAGACTGGTCCATCGACGCTTGGGACAATATTCGCCAAATATTCTAGATAAGTCCAAATATTACAAACTCTTCGGGAGAAGACAGAAGACTTCCAAATCTACATCTTTTGTGTTGGACTCATTCTCAAATTCCGAACCGGTTGAGCCCAGTCGCGATTAGAAGAAGCTGTCAGGGTTGGACCAGGAATTCCGAGTTGCACTTGAGGTCTAACTTAACCTTGAAACCCTAATCCGGGAATTAACATATAAAAAGGGTTTTGTTAGCCAAAAACCAGAGGCCTCCATAGAGAAAAACAGAGGAATTCAGATTGGAGAAGAAGACGGAGATGTGGTGTAGATCTCAAGCTTTCTTCGTCGAATACATGGCCTTCATCCCAAAGATGAGTGGCTATTCTTCTAGATCTAGGGATCTCATGAAACTCTAGTATAACTTTCTGTATTTTCTAGTTGATTCTTGTATTCCTTTCTCATAGACATGATCTTATGGATTTGAATTTATTGATAATAGAGTTGATGGAAGTATTTCCCTTGACGTATTTTGTGTCCTACTTGATTGCTGTGCTTGATGGTAGAGTTCCATAAGATGGTTTTCATGTGGTTTTTGATATGCTTTTGAGATAATCTATCCTAAGTAAAGATAGATTGTACTCAGGTTAAGTCCGAAGACAATCTATGCTACACGAAAATAGGTTATGCCTTAGATAGTCATCAACTTTCTTTTAGGGTTTCATGTGAGCTTAAGAAGATGATTCCATAATGTCTAGAGAAGAAGCAAGATGATAATTAGAGAATACAGGAAGTGAAGCTAGAGTGGATTGAGGGTTCCCTAGCTTGTTTCTCTCATTGATCTATTTCAACCTCTTTAATTGCTTTCGTAATTAGTTTTAATTAATTAGTTTCTAAAATCCAAATCAACCTTTCATTGCTTTAGGATTAGAGTTTTGAGTTTCAATTTCACCTTCGTTATTCAAGTCAAAGTTTTCCCTGAGGATCGACCCCGTATTTCATCATTATACTATCGTTTGAATTTAATATTGAAATAAGGGTTTATAAATTTCTAAATTGTGTTTTGCGTACGATTTAACGACACCGTTCGTGAGCGATCAATTTTTGGCGCCGTTGCCGGGGAAGATTTTGATTTTTCAAAGAAGTTTCTGATTTTTCTCTTTGCTCTTTTTCTAGGCATAGTTAGATTTTTATTTTCAGTTATTTTTCGTTTACTTTTAGGAATTTTTTTGACAATTCTTGGGATTTTCGTAGCATTAAAGCAACAGTTTTTGGAGAAGAAGCTTTCTACAACTCGGATTACCGACCGATCGGCCTACCAGGTGAGCGATCGGAAGGCCTACCGATCGATCGGCCATCTTCCTGATCGATCGGACGCGCGTCACTCAGGTACGTTTTCTTCACCTAAACTTGTACTTTTTGTTGTGGCATTCCGTGGTTTTCGCCTCTCCTCCAAAACTTCTGTTTTCTTTTTCTTTTCTTTTTGGTGTGTGGTTGATATTATATGCAAGGTAGGCGATCATTAAGTTTTCCATTGACACCTTTAGATCCTGAGATTCAAAACACTCTTAGATCCATCCGTCAGGAGTCATTTCGTCAAAGATCTTCACAAGTTGATATTCCTGAACTACCTCTTGATTCGTTCTACACCATGATGCAAGGAAATAATAATGGGAATGGGGGGAACAATGAGAACAATAACCATATAGAAGGCCCAATTAGGAATCATTTTCTACCTGGACCTTTCACATATACCTCCTGTATTAATCCACCTCCTATTAATGCTACTCATTATGAGATTAAGCCCAATTGGATTACAGCTTTACCTTCTGTTTATGGACGTGAAAATGAGGATCCTTATGGTCATATTGTTAGCTTCCTTGAACTTCTTTCCATGTTCAAACTCCAGCATTTTAATGATGATGCCTTTAGACTCAAGCTCTTCCCTTTTTCTTTGAAAGACAAGGCTAGACATTGGCTTCATACTTTAGCTCCAAATTCGATTTTAACATGGGACCAACTTCAGGATGCCTTTCTTAAGAAATATTTCCCGATCATTAAAACGCAAAATTATCGAACCATGATTATTTCTTTCAAGCAAAATGAAGATGAGATGTTTCATGAAGCTTGGGAAAGATTTAAGGATCTTCTTAGAGAGTTTCCCCATCATGAGGTACCTGAGTGGCAGTTAGCCCATTCATTTTATAATGGTCTTAATGATCGTTATAGGACAATGGCCGAAACCTGTTGTGGGGGTGTTGTTCTTAGTAAGCCATGGCCTGCTCTTTGGGAAATGTATGATAACCTTGCTGAAAATTCACAACACAATGCCTCAGTCTCTAGGAGTCGGTCTACCACTGTTCGTAATTCTCGGGGAATTCATGAAATTTCTGAATTTCAAAGTCTCTCCGCACAAGTAGCCCTCCTAACCAAAGATTTGAACCAGTTGAAAACAGGCCAATCTCTTGCTCAACAATTGTCTAGCACTTCTCTTGGATCCTGTGGCCTTTGTCTTAACTCTGGTCATCATATCACTGATTGTCATCTGGCCCCCAATTTCCCTGACTTTGTTCAGGAACATGCCAACGCCACATATGGTTTCTCCAAACCTCAGAACAACCCTTATTCTAATACCTACAATCCAGGTTGGAGAAATCATCCTAATTTTAGTTGGAAGCCACAACAGTCAAGTAACTTTCAAGGCCAAAACAATACAATTAATACATCTACTTTCACGTACCCAACTAAACCTTCTGCAAATCCAAACCCTGGGTACTCTTCACATTATCCACAGAATACACCTCAGCCTTCTCCTGCTGAACCATCTGATGAACCCACTTTGAGTTCCATCCTTGCAGTCATAAATGTAAATTTTAGTGGAATGAGAAGTGACCTAAAAAGTGATATCTCTAAAATTCAGAATAATGTGTCTAGAATAGAGAACCAGTGTAATTTTAATACCCAATCCATTGCTAAACTTGAGAATTCACTGGGCCAACTTTCTAACACTATAGCCAAAAGAGAGGAAGGTCACTTGCCCAGTCAACCTGTGACAAACCCCAGAGGCCAACACTATGTAGAAAGCCAAAACTTTGAGAGTGCCAAAGCCGTGGTGACCCTCAGAAGTGGTAAAACAGTAGATAACCAAATAGCTGAACCTGTCAGTACGGACAATCAAACGCCCGATCCACCGATCAATCGTCCAACTCGAAATTACTCTTCTCTTCCACCTAATTATAATCCAACTGATTCTAGAGAGCCTGATCCAGCTAAATACATTCCAAAAGTGCCATTTCCTGCAGCCCTTAAGGACCCGTACCCAAGCATCAAAGCTCGAAGAGCTAATGAGGAAATCCTTGAAACGTTCAAACATGTCAACATCAACATACCCTTGCTTCAGGCTATTCGTCAGATCCCTTCGTATGCCAAGTTTCTTAAGGACCTGTGCACTCATAAACCTGACAAAACACAAAGGGGACAAGAAAATCCTTTTACCGGAACAAATCAGTTCGATTTTGAAACATGACACCCCACCCAAATTGAAAGACCCTGGTACTCCTACCATACCCTGTTGCATAGGAGACTACCAGATTGATGGTGCCCTTCTCGACCTAGTAGCCAGTGTTAATATTTTGCCCTACTACCTTTATAAGGAATTTGGGATGGAAGAACTCCAACCGACACCGATCAGCCTACAATTGGCTGATAGATCCATTAGGACTCCTAGAGGCATTGTAGAAGATGTTTTAGTGAAGGTGGACAACTTCTTTTTCCCGGTCGACTTTGTTGTCTTGGATATGGAACCCGCTGTTCACTGTAAAAAAACCGTGCCTATCATCTTAGGACGTCCCTTTTTGGCTACAGTAAATGCGAATATCAACTGTCGAACTGGTGTCATGGATGTCTCTTTTGGTAATATGCATGTTATACTGAACATCTTTAAGACTACATGTTTTCCTGAGCGTGAGAATGAATGCTTTCGTGTTGATAGCGTGACTGACTGCTTTGATGATAAATCTCATGTTATAATGATTGATAGATTATCTGAGATTTTGAGGGATTATGACTCTGATGATGATGATGATGGTGATGCTACACTGCACAATGATAGAGTATCTGAGATTTTGAAGGAATATGATTCTGATAATGATGATTATGATGTTGAATTGCATAATGCTAGATTGGCTATGATTCTAAAGGAGTATGAGGTTGAGGATTCGGAGGATGATGATGTTGAAGTGGAAAATGATAGGCTATATGATATCTTGAATGCCTATGCTTCTGATTCTGATGATGATGTTAATTTGAACACTGCACAATCGAAATATGATATCAAAACACACATCTTGTCCGACCAATCACTCGATCGGCATACTGTGGAGACAAAAACTATTTCTGGGATGGTTGAATCCCTTTCCCCGCTATCTTTTACTCCCGCACCTGTGATAGATACGGGCCAATTGTGTGCTTATTATGCCGACACTCACCTTTGTACAGATGCGGCAGTATATCCTAAGGTTGAGCCACCTCCTCTGTTCTCTATATCTGCACCATCATCACTGCTTTCACCGCGTCTTTTATCTATATTTGACCTTTCACTTCCGGTTCACCTGATTGATAGTTTCACTATTCTGGAGGACACATACTGTAGACCGGGGTGCAAGATGAAACATGACGATAGGTTGCCTTTTATAGAGGGTGGGGTCTCTAGTTCTCTTGTTGGGAGGAAAGACTTTGTTAGCCTTCATCATCAACTACTTGATTTACTGTGGGGTTGGGTTTGGTTTCAAGCATTATATGGAGAAAATTATTTTAAGTGGGGTGATCGATTCCGTCATTTAGACGGATTCATGCTATAATGGCACCTTTTCGGGAAGTCGAGCGAAAGACCTAAAATTGCGCGCTTGTTAGGAGGCAACCCAAGTTTTATATTTTTTTCCCGTATTTTCCTTAATTTTTATGATTTTCCATGATTTTTTTAAAGTTTTTTTCCGTCTTTTTTCTATTTTTCCGAATTTTCTTTAAGTTTTCTCTCTCCTCCCGCTCTCTCCTTCACCCGCGGCTCGTCGTCCCGGCTCGTCGGCTCATCCCCGAGCCGACGACCACCGCCGCCCGTCGCCACCTCTCCGATCGTCCCCAGCCCCTAAAAATACCGCCGATACCTCCGCCAACCTTCCACCTATTCATCCCCGTCCTTCATTTCCCTCGCCACCTTCTCCTCCGACGCCGGTGAGGCACCCCGCCGTCGTCTTCACCGCCATTCACGGCCGCTCACCGCCCCAAACCACCTCCATAACCTTCCTCATGCCACCACGAAGCTTCCTCCACAATCAAAACAACTCCTTGCCGCCGGGATCATCGACTTCAACCGCCGTCGGTTTCCACCTTTCCGACCACCCTCCATCCGCCGCCTGGAAGCCCCATTCTTCAATCAAACCCCATAGAACACTTCATTAGCCTTCCACGATCCTTACTCAATCGTCCCCGTCCTTGATTTGAGCCCCGATCAGCGGAATGCAATTCCGGCAATCAACCTCTCCGCACCGGCCATCTCTGATCTCCCACCTGGAAGCTTCAACTCCACAATCAGACTACATAGATGCGTTCCTTAGGCTTCAACGATTCTTCCTGTACCTTCCCTGTCCTCCGGCGACGCCGTTTCACCGTTGATCACCGGCCGGCGAAATTTCAGGCGTCCGATGGCTGCGTGACACGATCTAGCCCTACAGTGTTCTGATTTCCGATCGGACGGACTAGATATTCAATCAGGACCATAATCTATATATTCAAGTCCTCCATGCATCCCACAGCATTCACGAGTGTTCACTTTTCCCTATCTCCGTTAATTTTGAATTTGATCTCGTCGCGGGCTGCAGACCGTGGATGAGAACAACCATACTGCGGATTACGAATAATTTGATGCTCTGCTTGGATATTTTGGTTGTTTATTTCCTTGTCTGTGATGTCTAGAAAATTATTTTTGATGTATTATCTCCTTTACTATTTATCTGTACATGTTATATTTTTGTGTGGTGCATGTTTGTACAGATTAATATATCATGAAAATACAAAGGAGACTTTGCCGAAATTTTCTTTGATTCTAATACCTTTTTGAATCTTTTATTTGTTATATTTGATTTTTTTGGAAAGGTATATATTTCTGTGACAGGTTATGGTGGGGAAGGACGTATTTATTCTATGATGGCGGTGCCTAAACTAAAATTGGAAGCATGAGAAATCTATTTCTAAGGCGTTCATGATGGTTATCTCTACGCTTTACTTCTTGGTTTATTTTTGTGACTTAGTCTAATTGGGGACAATTACATTTAAGTTGGGGGGTAGATTCTAGGAATTTAATTTTTATACATCCCTTGAAATATGTCAAAAGGATGAAATTATAATATGATTTGATAAAGGTACATGTTTTAGAAATTTATTTTATGAATTATTCTGAGACTTGTATGTCATATAAGAAATAGTAAATTTTTGCTATGCATGATGTTATTTCTATAATTTAACACTTTTACCATGATCTAAGGATGACTTGACATATCCTAATGCACATGTTCACTTCCACATGTTAATGAGTTGAAATTAGATTCTAAAGCATGATACTATGATAGAATTATGATCTTATGCTATGTTACATAAGAAGTATGCAATTGAAAAAAAGAAAAAAGAGTTTTATATGCAAAAAGGGTTTCATACTTAGTAACCGGGCAATGTGCCTAAAAAGGTGTGTTGTTCGCGTAAAATAGTTGAAATTCCTGAAAAAAATGACTAGTTATGATTTTTAGCCTTCATGGTTTGAGCATTAGAGTCTGAAGAGTGTTCTACACTTAGTGCCCTAAAACCGTCTGGTTTGGGAGTCACTGGCTTGAGCCTCGTTACATGGACCATGAAGAAAGCTTAAGAAATCATAACATTGCACATGTCATATATGAAAAAAAAATGAAAAAAAGATTGCAAAGTGGCGAATGAAAATATGTACTTGGCCAAGTTCGTATTCTTGAATGGTTGAAGTGTTTAGATATAATTGATGCTCTGAGCATCTGGAACCCCAATCACACACAGGAGTGTTAAAGTTGTTTTTAATCATGATTAAATATGTTGAAGTGTTGGAAATATGTTATGACATGTTTTGACTTACTATGTTTTTATGTGAATATGAGTTGAGGGGTATATTTATGGATATTATTTCTATTTCATGCATTAGAGTTAATGAATATTATGATGGAATTCTAATGATATATTCAAGGGGATGTATAGATGTTTGTGGGTGTCATCCCTGAAAACCCTCAGGAGACTATAACTCCTCCACTGGGGTAACCCAGGGGTTTAAAGGCTTGTTGCACATGCTAAGTGCAATCGTGAGACCTACGAAAGTGGCTAGTTAGATTTATTGCTTTCTTTTTATATTTTCTTTGCTCGAGGACTAGCAAAGTGTAAGCTGGGGGGTGTGATGAGTCACTAAATGTTCAAGATTAAACCCCTTAACTTAGCTTTGTTAGGCCTAGAGTAGTTGTATTTGATAGCTTGTTAGTTGATTTCAGGTTCAATCATGCTTTGAGAAGAAATGCAAGAAATTCGGTTAATATGCTGAAATACACTGCTCTGTCGACTGTTAGCACAATATTCACCAGATATTATCCTTAAGTGAAAATATTCTGAAATTTGGGTGACCTCTCGAAGACATCAAGACGTATAACTTTCATGTTGGACACTTTCAGAGATTCCTGATGAGTTGATAGCAGTTGTCAAGAAGATGGAGATATTTAGCTGCTGGAAGACTGGTCCATCGACGCTTGGGAGAATATTCGCTAAATATTCTAGATAAGTCTAAATATTACAAACTCTTCGGGAGAAGACAGAAGACTTCCAAATCTACATCTTTTGTGTTGGACTCATTCTCAAATTCCGAACCGGTTGAGCCCAGTCGCGATTAGAAGAAGCTGTCAGGGTTGGACCAGGAATTCCGAGTTGCACTTGAGGTCTAACTTAACCTTGAAACCCTAATCCGGGAATTAACATATAAAAAGGGTTTTGTTAGCCAAAAACCAGAGGCCTCCATAGAGAAAAACAGAGGAATTCAGATTGGAGAAGAAGACGGAGATGTGGTGTAGATCTCAAGCTTTCTTCATCGAATACATGGCCTTCATCCCAAAGATGAGTGGCTAATCTTCTAGATCTAGGGATCTCATGAAACTCTAGTATAACTTTCTGTATTTTCTAGTTGATTATTGTATTCCTTTCTCATAGACATGATCTTATGGATTTGAATTTATTGATAATAGAGTTGATGGAAGTATTTCCCTTGACGTATTTTGTGTCCTACTTGATTGCTGTGCTTGATGGTAGAGTTCCATAAGATGGTTTTCATGTGGTTTTTGATATGCTTTTGAGATAATCTATGCTAAGTAAAGATAGATTGTACTCAGGTTAAGTCCGAAGACAATCTATGCTACACGAAGATAGGTTATGCCTTAGGTAGTCATCAACTTTCTTTTAGGGTTTCATGTGAGCTTAAGAAGCCATGATTCCATAATGTCTAGAGAAGAAGCAAGATGATAATTAAAGAATACAGGAAGTGAAGCTAAAGTGGATTGAGGGTTCCCTAGGTTGTTTCTCTCATTGATCTATTTCAACCTCTTTAATTGCTTTCGTAATTAGTTTTAATTAATTAGTTTCCAAAATCCAAATCAACCTTTCATTGCTTTAGGATTAGAGTTTTGAGTTTCAATTTCACCTTCGTTATTCAAGTCAAAGTTTTCCCTGAGGATCGACCCCGTATTTCATCATTATACTATCGTTTGAATTTAATATTGAAATAAGGGTTTATAAATTTCTAAATTGCGTTTTGCGTACGATTTAACGACACCGTTCGTGAGCGATCAGAGCTACCATGCCTTCCTCCTTCCAGAGCTGTCGACTTCCAGATAGATCTTGTACCGGGCACCGGGCACCGGGCACCGGGCCGATCTCTTCGCCAGCCTTCAGGATGGCACCAGTGGAGCAGAGGGAGCTGAGGATCCAACTGGACGGGTTGATCGAAAGAGGTTTCATCCATGCCAGCACGTCACCTTGGGCAGCTCCTATTCTGTTCGCAAAGAAGAAGGACGGTACGCTTCATCTTTGCATAGATTACAGGAAGCTGAATAGGGTGACGGTGAAGAACAAGTATCCGATGTCGAGGATCGATGACTTGTTCAACCAGCTCCAAGGTTCTTCGGTCTTTTCGAAGATCGATCTCCGTACCGGCGACCATCAGCTGAGGATTCGGGCTGGCGACATCCCGAAGACAACCTTCCGTACTAGGTACGGATTGTATGAGTTCACGGTGATGTCGTTCAGCCTGACGAACGCACCAGCGGCGTTCATGGATCTGATGTAGAGGGTCTTCCGACCGTACTTGGATCAGTTCATGGTGGTGTTCATTGACGACATCCTAGTCTACTCACGCACGGAGGAGCACGAGCAACATCTGAGTGCAGTGTTGCAGCTACTGAGAGAGCGTACACTGTATGTCAAAGCCTCCAAGTGCGAGTTCTGGATTCCTGAGGTCTAATTTCTGGGGCACGTGGTATCAGCGGCGGGCATTTCAGTTGATCCGCCTAAGGTCGAGGCAATGCTACAGTGGCAGAGGCCGACGACAGTGTTCAAGGTCCGCAGCTTCCTCGGCTTGACGGGATATTACAGGAGGTTCGTGCGGGACTTCTCCAGAGTTGCAGGGCCATTGACCAGATTGACACAGAAGGTGCCATTTGTGTGGGGCAGCGAGCAGGGATTCATGCAATTGAGGACAAGACTGACGAGTGCACCGATCATGACAGTTCAAGAGCGAGGCGTCGGCTACAGTGTCTATTGCGACACCAGTGGGGAGGGTCTAGGTTGTGTGCTGATGTAGGAGGGCCATGTGGTGGCCTACGGTTCCAGACAGCTGAAGACCCATGAGAGAAACTATTCAGTCCACGATCTCGAGCTTGCAGCAGTTGTCTTCGCTCTGAAGACGTGGTGGCACTATCTCTACGGTGAGCGGTTCCTGGTGTACTCGGATCACAAGAGTTTGAGGCACGTGTTCACCCAGCGTGACCTCAACCTCAGGCAGCGGCGGTGGATGGAACTATTAGACGACTACAACTTTGAGTTGCATTACCACCCAGGTAAGGCGAACGTCGTAGCAGACGCTCTTAGTTGGCAGGCCAGAGACAGTAGAGTGACCTTGACATCGATGTCAGCTCGACAGTGGCAGATGATAGAGACAGTTGGTCAGTTCTTTTGGCTAGAGTGATCGATGCATTCCATTTCTTTTGGCTAGAGTGATCGATGCATAGGGTGGAGACCCAGAGCTCGTGGAGACCCGTGTTGCGGTCGGTACAGAGCACGCGGTTGAGGGCTGGACATTGTCGGCAGACAGCGGTCTAATCTTTAGAGGTAGAGTTGCAGTTCCAGCAAACCCCGCATTGCTAGAGGAGATCCTTCGCGAGTTCCACCACTCCTATTTCGCCATTCACCCCGAGAGCACTAAGATGTACCATGATCTACGATGACAATTTTGCTGGTGCAGGATGAAGAGGTCAGTAGCAGAGTTCATTTCCAGATGCCTCAAATGTCAGAAGGTGAATGCAGAGCACATACGGACACCAGATTTACTACAACCAATTCTAGTGCCAAAGTGGAAGTGGGAACATATAGCGATGGACTTCGTCACCGGGCTACCCAGGACACCTAGGGGGAATGATGCGATTTGGGTCATCGTTAATATTACACTCCTCAAAATTATATTAATAAATGATACAAGTTTTCTCAAATACAACAAATGGAATTTTTTACAGTTTTATCCTCGAATAGAACAATTTACAAAAGATGACTTAGAATTTTAAATAAAGTTGTGGAAGAAACTTTTTGAATCTCCAAAGTTCTTAGTCTATACGAAAATGTCGCGCTACCATCTAAAAGACCACCTGAAAAAGGAACTGCATTAGTACCTGCATCGCCGATAGAGCTCAAGTAGGGTGAGCAACAATATCCAGTAGGATTCTTGTCACACCCCGACCCAGAAAACCCATCCAGATCGAAGCATGAGCCACCTAAACTTGTTTACATCATCAATAGGCGCACAAGTATATAGCTGCTATGAATTTAAACAATTAAGTCCTGAAGTTCATAAAAAAAATTCGACAGAATCTCCTTTATAATTATAGCACAAGAAACCTGTAGATTGTATAATTTTATAACTTCAACCTCATTACATTCCTCAACAACTACTTTAAACAATATTACAACATTTCTCAATTACAACTGAATTAATAATCATACAATTCTGTTCTTGGATATATTAGATTATACATCAATTTGTACATCATTGATTAAAACTGTAAATTAGCTGTAGAAGAACTCCTATAAGCTCCAAGTCCTCGATCACCTTGAAATATCGTGCCATCTTCTAGAAGAACACCTGAAAGAAGGAACTAAATCGACCTGCATCGCCGATGCAGCCCAGGTAGGGTGAGCAATAATGCCCAGTAGGGTTCTACTCTACGTCGCACAGAAAAGGAGGGTAACTGCATTTGTGTTGTTCCCCGCCTAAGTCTAAGGTATGCCAAGGGGCCCTATAACCCCGTCGATTCCCAAGCGCTCCTGTCCAGGTCCCACCCTCACCCAAGAACAAACGAGAGGAAACAAAGACTGCGGGCTTCTTTCCAGGTACCACCCTGCCCAGTCGTACCATCTCTCTCGGGGACACACAAGTCCGGGGCATCGACTTTCATCCTTAGCACTTGGCCTTGAAGACCCGACATGACCTCTACACCTCAAATACAGTAATATAATATATAAAGTTGACTATAACAATAACCTCAAATGATATCAAACATAATCACTGATGACAATCACGTCCTAATCGTCGACTACCCAAATTCCGGTCCTAGGGCTAGATCCGGGCTACCCGAGAACTCCGGATCGGCAATCGAATCCCTCGCCTACCACCTAGCCTTAATGTGTCTCATGCATACAACATGCATGAGCCTATTCAAGCAACTAGGCCTAGGTGTCTCTACATGTCAAATCATCAATCAATTATCCAACAAGGTGAGATAGCAACCTAACAAGATAGAGGAAGAAGCATATATGCATCAGCTAGGAACAAGGGAGCAATTAGAGGCCACAATAACTCAACCATCCACAAGGTGCAAACCCACACATGGTCACCACAAATACATCAAAACATCCAGCAATTAGATTTAGACTCTACTTGTATAATTTTCTAAATCATGCATAATATCATTCAACAAATAAGGGCACACCTTCGGCCCATTTATGCATGTAAAACATTAAGGTCCACATGGACGTAAATAAGACATTCGATACTTAGGCAAATACAATCATAACTTAAGAAATGGAACAAGAGCTTAATATCAATCGATGGCGATGCTACAATTCCTACTACATTATGAAGAAGCACTTATATTAAGCAAGGACCAAAAAGGGTGACACGTGAATGCATAGACCTTGTTCAGGAAATTAACCTCGCGGGATGTAACATTCATCAGATGACCTACAACCGGCAATGAAACAACCAAGAATGCAGAATGCAACCTGAGGGGACAACATCAGAAACTCCACGGACCCAAGCCAAGGTTTCAACATAAAGCTCATGCCACCGAGTATACTCAAGTTTTCAGGAGGAAAGAATAATAGCTATTCCAGTTAAGGCATGCAATCACAGATGGTGGAAACCAGACAAGGTAAGCTATCACACCTCCATTCACAACAAATCACAAGCCCCTACGAACAACAGCAAAGCTAACAACAGAGTAGAACAATAGAGATCCAAATCCGAGAGCAACAGAGACCAGGGAAACCCAAACACATCGAGCAATCCAAGCAATCGCAAACCCTTCGAGCCATCCTTAGCGTCAGGGGAGAACCAGAGAAAATGAATGCAGGGGAGAGGGAGAACACCACCGGAACCCCAAACGCAGAACAGATGCGTAAATCCCAAACTAGCAGCATCGCAATCCAGGGAAAACAGAGCATGGCAGCAAGGGGAAAGCAAACACCCAAAATACCAATGAAAACCCGCAGATCAAGCCACGACAGCAAGGGAGAAGGAGTATCACCAAAGGCCACGAGATCACAGAACCCCAAACACCAACCAAGCCATAGGAGAACAGAGCAGACAGAAACCCTTTGGGAAAAACTCGAGATAACTTCGATCCAAACCCAACCAAATGACTTGAAACTTGGAAGATAGATAAAGGGAAACCACGGGAATCTAAAGAAACCATTCAAATCCATACCATAAGATCCGATAGATGCACAAGAGAAGACACACGGGAGAAATAGATGTAGGAGATCACAACAGCATATCAGCTAGGTCTAAACATGCTTCATACAAACCCTATTCTAGTCTACTAGAGCCAAATCAGGAGATTAGATCAGAAACCCTACCTCTGACCGTCAACGTCGCCGGTGTCCTCTGGTCACAGCCTTCCTCTCTCCCTCTTCTGGTCACGAACACCACCGCCACGTTGGTTGAGCTCCTCTCTTCCCTTCTCGCCTCTAGCCATCGTCGCCAAGCTCACAGTCGTTGAGAGAAACTCAGCCACCGCCGTCCTCTCTACCGATCATCGTCGCCTCTGGTCGCGATAGCCGCCGTCTCTGGCTCTCCCTCGATGTGGGTCGCGGGTCTCTCCTCTCTAACGGTGGAATCGAGCCCGAACGAGAGATGGGATGCTAATTAAAGGGCCATTTATATGATCGGCTCAAGATTAGATCTTGGTCGTTCGATCAACCGGATCTGATCCTAGCCGCTCAAACCTCGATACTTGCGATCGAACCCAGATCCTCTGATCTAGGGTGCTGCTAATGGTCTAGTCAAGCACATACATCATTACAAGGCCGTGTGTGTGTTACGCGTGTGTGAAACCGACCGCCATGGTGCAAACCAAGCCAAACCAACCGAACCAGACCCTCGACCTAACGCGGTCAGACCAGGTTGGAGGTACGAGTCCTCACAGTTCTACTATATGTTGGATAGAAAGCAAGGTATAATAGGGTGTAGGATACACGTGTTCTCACATCACACCGCCCCTCATCCTCAGTCACGACGTGAATAAAGGCACACGCAGGAGGGAAACACCAAAACAGAAATGGGCCCTCGTCCCTTGATGAATGCATGAAATTGCACTCTGAACATGACTAAGAGCAGCTTATTTGCTGATTTTTCATAATTTATATAGATGATTTTGTCCGTATATGTGGTTTCACAAAGTTATTTGTATTATGCAGGAAATTGAAGTAAAGATGGGTCTTTAACGCCAAAACTGTACCTTCTCGGAATGAAGCAGATGATGTGCCATATATTATTGGAAAGCTCTAGAAGTCTAGTTTCCAAGAATTTTTACGGTTCGTGATTTAGAGTTTCTTAGAGGAAGATATGCTATTTTTAGTACGAGAGGTGCAGACAAAGCAGTTACGGAAGAAGAAGATCATCTGATGCTCAAAGGATCGATATTAATCTATCAAGAGATGAATCTTTAAAGAGCATTTAATCCTAACAGTGAGCATGCTTTCAACGGATCGATCTTACTCTATCAAGAGATTGATCTTCTAAGTGCATTTAATCCTGACAGAGCGCATACTTTCAAAGGATCGATCATTGCCCTTCCAATGATCGATCATTTTATGCTACGGAGAGTTGACAGAGAACCAATTATAAGGAGATCGATCTTACTCTTCAAGAAGATTGATCCTACGTGGGGCGACCCAGGCTACGGAGAAATAGAGAAGAAGAAGATTGATCCTTTGCCTTGAGAGCATTGATCCTTTGTCGGGCGGACCTGAATACGAATTATCAGATTTAATCCAAAGGTTGAAATAAAAGCTAGGGTTTCATACCCATATATAAGGAGGTATCTTGGGACGTTTTAGGAGGACTTTTTCTGACCTTTTCTGAAAGAGGAAGATGAAGAAATCTCCATCCATGGCTGAGTAATCTGCGGGCATGGCGGACGGATGACCTAGCGAGGATTAGGGTTTCTTCTTCATCATGGTTCATAGTTTTAATCTTTATTGTTAAACTCTTTTCTATGTATTGAATCTTCAAGGATTATATCTATTGTTTACCAACTTTATCTTGTGAAATCTTTGCTATGCATTGCCGATTGTGAGAGTTGGTATTGTGTATTCTTAGAGATCTGGTAAGATAGAGTTAGGGCTTTGTCCCGATGAACTTTTGCTATACGTTGCCTGTAGTGACAGCCGGTATCATATATTCTTAGGTTTGGGTAGGATGAAGTTAGAACTATAATAAGGAAGAATCAATTATAGGAAGAGACATTTATATATTTTGTTAGATTCATAATTCCATATCTTCCGGTTAAGGTGATTGGGATGTGAACCGCTTAACTGAGTATTGAATGAACCGTTGCTAGAAGAAGAACCTAAGTCCGAGTGAAGGGATTCCTGACGCCTAGCCATCTTAACACATTTGATATCTCTAGTTAATCTTGAATTATCATTAAAGCCTTTGATTTAATTTAGTTAATTCTTAAGTTCTCGTTTGTCTTCAATTCATTACTATTTACGTTTTGGATATTTTCTGCTTGTCTCTCTGTGGGTTCGATGTCTCTTATATTATGCCGCATCGCGACCGCTGTGCGAGACACATTTGAGCGATATCACCCCTTCCTCCATGAAGTTCGATAGGAAATTTTCCATGGGAACGACAAACAGGATGGAGCAACCGCCAAGGTCACCGTGAACGAAAGTCCCTATACGCCAACTAAATCTTAAATATGACAAACTCAAAGTCGACTACAAAATAATCTCAAATGATTGCACAATCGATCTGATGAAAACAATCATGCCCTAGGCCTCAACTAACTAAACCCCGGTCCTAGGGCTAGATCTAGATTACCCGAGACCCCCGGATCGGCGATATTCCCGTCGCCCACGTTCTAACCCTGAATGCTTCTAATGGAAACATTATGCATGAGCCGACACAATCAACTTGTCACGCCCCGACGCGCGAAAGCCCAACCTTGTCTGGGAACGCGGACCGGAACCTAACTAAATGCCAAAAATTTTGGCGAGAGTTCCCTCTAATTTACTAGTTTCCCTGAGCAATCTTGCAAGCACCCTCATTAAAGCAATTATAATACAGAAACCTCAAAAGATAAAGATACAAACCAAATAGATACAAGTCTCAAATTCCTCGAAGAGGGGAAATTATACATTCACACTCTCGTAGGAGGCTAACTATAACAAAAAGGGTTTAGCTGATTATCACAGTCAGATGCCGCCCGGTAGGGGCAACAGAAGAGGAGCTAACGTCTGCCTGGTAGGGGCCACAGAAGAGGAGCTAACGCTTGCACCTACAAAATGCAGCCCAGGTAAGAATGAGCAACTAAGCTCAGCAGGGAAACTACACTACGACTCACACAAGGAAGAGGGAACATAACAGTGTCACCCTCAAGAAAAGCCTGGGTGTATCACAGGGCCCCCATAACCCCACCGCGTGTCCCTGAGGGGCCTCAGTCATGGTCTCCCAGACGAACTGGTCACATACTGGGTCATCCTCAGTATAGCAGGAAACCAACCCTGCTGGCAGGAATCGACAACGTCGTCTCAATAGCAGGAAAACCGACATTGCTAAGCGGGCACCGACACCGCTGAGTAGGCACAACCTCTACCCAAGAGACAAAGAAACCGGACACCGGCTACACCTCAGCACCCGGCTCGAGGCCGACACGACCTCTAAACCTCAATCAATAAGAGTTCAAGTCCTCTAAGTCTATCATCAAGATCGACTGAACACTACCATCCAATCCTGGACCACGCTACCCAGCCACGGTCCTAGGGCAAAATCCGAGCTTCCAAGACCTCGGGACCTACACCCTAACCTTATACATCTAATGCACAAACATATGCATGCTATGAACATACTCAGGAAGACAATTAAGCATGCAACATATGTGATGATATAAAGCAGGGTCTGGGCTCGGCACGCTGCCGCCCTGGGGTGGTGAGCAGGTAAATAAGTTAAGGAACTGTTGCGGTGGTAACACTACCAACTATCAGCCAGCTCACAGAGGGAAAACCCGCAACGGGATACAACCCCGACAAACACGGCTATACATACAACATAACTATGCCCTCGGCGCACGCCGACATGCGAGGCTAAGGAAAGCAGGAGGGCAACCAGCCCGTTTATTCTACACATTCTGGGAGTTATCACTCTCCCGGTTCACTACTATCCCTCAATATGCGGCTAACATGCTTAATCATATGTACAAAGTATAAAGCGATAAAGAAAACCCATACATGAAAAGCCCCGCGGGCAAGAACCAACGAAAACACCTTCCTGTCACCAACGTGATTGATCATTTCCAACATATGTTCGATCTTCTTAGTGATCTAGAAGTTCCATCCTGGTCAAGCCAAAAAGGATCGATCATCCCTGCCGGATGCTCGATCATCTTTGTGACCACGGACCTCATCTATGCCAGGCAAGAAGACGATCGATCAATATCCACCAGATGATCGATCTTCGGTTCTTCGGCTAACTTGGCCGGAGAAAGAGAGAAAATACCACCGAAAAACTCTACCAAACCACCTCCATAACCTTCCTCATGCCACCAAACCACCTCCATAACTTTCCTCATGCCACCACGAAGCTTCCTCCACAATCAAAACAACTCCTTGCCGCCGGGATCATCGACTTCAACCGCCGTCGGTTTCCACCTTTCCGACCACCCTCAATCCGCCGCCTGGAAGCCCCATTCTTCAATCAAACCCCATAGAACACTTCATTAGCCTTCCACGATCCTTACTCAATCGTCCCCGTCCTTGATTTGAGCCCCGATCAGCGGAATGCAATTCCGGCAATCAACCTCTCCGCGCCGGCCATCTCTGATCTCCCACCTGGAAGCTTCAATTCCACAATCAGACTACATAGATGCGTTCCTTAGGCTTCCACCATTCTTCCTGTACTGTTCCCGTCCTCCGGCGACGACGTTTCACCGGTGATCCGTCGCCGGCGAGTTTCAGCCGTCCGATTGTTGCTGGACATGATCCTGGTGCTACAGTGATCCGATATCCGATTGGATGGTATAGATCTTCAATCAGGACCATGTTGAGCATTCCTTGATCTTCTAGACGTCCTAGAGCAAGATCCGGTGTTCAATTCTCGTTATTTTCGCCGATTTTATTTCTGATCTCGCCACGGACGGCCGCTGTGCGTGATGATGTTTTTTGCGGATGCTAACTGATGGTTGCCCTGCTTGGATATTTTGGTCCTTTATTTTCTTATCTGTGATGTCTAGAAGATTATTTTTTATGTATTATCTCCTTTACTATTTATCTGTACATGGTATAGTTTTATGTGATGAATGTTTGTACAGATTAATATATCATGAAAATACAAAGGAGACTCTGCTGAAATTTTCTATGATTCTAATACCGGCATTTATTTGTTATATTTGATCTTTTTGGAAAGGTATATATTTCTGTGACAGGTTATGGTGGGGAAGGAAGTATTTATTCAATGATGGTGATGCCTAAACTAAAATTGGAAAAGAGAGAAATCTATTTTGAGGCGTTCATTATGGTTATCTCTACCCTTTACTTCTTGATTTATTTTTGTGACTTAGTGTAATTGGGGACAATTACATTTAAGTTGGGGGTAGCATTCATAAATTTCATGCTCATATATTTTTATTTTTATTTTCTGGTAATCAAATATTATACATCCCTTGAATTATGTCAAAAGAATGAAATTAGGATATGATTTGACAAAGGTGCATGTTTTAGAAATTTATTTTATGAATTATTCTGAGACTTGTATGTCATATAAGAAATAGTAATTTTTTGCTATGCATGATATTATTTCTATAATTTAACACTTTTACCATGATCTAAGGATAGCTTGACATATCCTAATGCACATGTTCACTTTCACATGTTAATGGGTTGATATTAGATTCTGAGCATGATACTGGGATAGATTTACACTTTTATGTCATGACACAGAAAATACATGAACACATGCAATTATCTGAGTATGCGAAAAAAAAACAAGAAAAAAAGGGGATTTTCAACTTAGTAACCGGGCAGTGTGCCTAGCCAGCGTGGTGTTCGCGTAAAACAGTTCAATTTCCTTAAAAAAAATGACTAATTATGATTTGTAGCCTTCATGGTTTGAGCATTAGAGTCTGAAGAGTGTTATACACTTAGTGCCCTAAAACCGTCTGGTTTGGGAGTCACTGGCTTGAACCTCGTTACATGGACCATGAAGAAAGCTTAAGAAATCATAACATTGCACATGTCATATATATAAAAAAAAAGAGAAAAAAAACAGATATTGTTATGTGATAAGTGGAAGATATGTGCTTGGATAGGATTGTGATCTTGAATAGTTGAAGTGTTTAGATATAATTGATGCTCTCAAGCATGTGGAACCCCAATCACACACAGGAGTGTCAAAGTTATTTTTAATCATGATTAAATATGTTGAAGTGTTGGAAATATGTTATGACATGTTTTGATTTACCATATTTTTATGTGACTGTGAGTTGAAGGATGTATTCATGGATATTATTTCTATTTCATGCAATAGAGTTGATGAATATCACAATTGATTTCTAATGATATATTCATGGGAATGTATAGATGTTTGTGGGTGTCATCCCTGAAAACCCTCAGGAGACTATAACTCCTCCACTGAGGTAACCCAGGGGTTTAAAGGCTTGTTGCACATGCTAAGTGCAATCGTGAGACCTACGAAAGTGGCTAGTTAGATTTATTGCTTTCTTTTTATATTTTCTTTGCTCGAGGACTACCAAAGTGTAAGTTGGGGGGTGTGATGAGTCACTAAATATTCATACTTAAACCCCTTAATTTACATTTATTAGCCCGAGAGTGTTTGTATTTGATAGCTTGTTAGTTGATTTCGGGTTTAATCATGCTTTGAGAAGAAATGCAAGATATTCGGTTAATATGCTGAAATACACTGCTCTGTTGACTGTTAGCACAATATTCACCAGAAATTATGCTTTTCTCCAAATATTCTGAAATTTGAATGACAGCTAGTAGACAACAAAACATACAACTTTCATGTTGAATACTTTCAGAGATTCCAGATGGATTGATAGCAGTTTGGGAAAAGATGAAGATATTTAGCTGCTGGAAGACTGGTCCGTCAACGCGCGGGAGAATATTCGCTAAATATTGTAGTTAAGTCAAAATATTACAAACTATTCGGGAGAGCACAGAAGACTTCCAAATCTACATCGTTTGTGTTGGACTCATTCTCAAATTCCGAACTGGTTGAGCCCAGTAGCGATTGGAAGAAGCTGTCAGGGTTGAACCATGAATTCCGAGTTGTACTTGAGGTCTAACTTAACCCTAAACCCTAATTCCGGGAATTAACATATAAAAAGGGTTTTGTTAGCCAAAAACCAGAGGCCTCCATAGAGAGAAACAGAGGAATTCAGATTGGAGAAGAAGACGGAGAAGCGGAGTGGATCCCTAACTTTCTTCATCGAGTACATGGATCTCATCCAAAAGATGAGTAGCTAAACTCTATACCTAGGGATCTCATGAAGCTTTAGTGTAACTTCTTTGTATTTTCTATTTTGATTCTTGTTATCTTTTCAAAGACTTGATCCTATGAATATGGTTTTATTTTATAAAGAGTTGAGGGAACAGAGTTCCTTGACGTATTTTGAGTCCTACTTGATTGTTGTGCTTGATGGTAGAGATTTGTAGGATGATTTTAATGTCGCTTTTGTGCATGCCTTTGAGATAGTTTATGCTAAGCAAAGATAGATTGTACTCAGGTTAAGTCCGAAGACAGTCTATGCTAAGCGAAGATAGACTATGCCGTAGGATAACATGAGCGTTCTTTTAGGGATTCATGCGAGCTTAAGAAGTCGTGATTCCATATGTCTAGATTAGAGAACAAGAGGATACTAGAGAATACAAGAGGTGAAATTAGAGTGGATTGAGTAATCCCTAGGTTTTCTCTCATTAATTTATCCCAACCTTTTCATTGCTTTTTCAGTAGTTTAATTCCTTAGATAACAAAACCATTGAAACTCCTTTCCTTCGCCTTAGGACTTGAGTTTAGAGATTTAATTTGATTTCTTCTCTTGTTAAACAATCTTTCCCTGTGATTCGACTCCGGATCTCACCACTGTTCTACGTTTGTAGAGTAGTATTGATTGAAGGATTATAAATTCTAAATTGCGTTTTGCATCTGATTTACCGACGCATTTGCGAGCGATCATAGTGTCAACTCCCACTTTGCGGATGTGAGGACCTGCCCCTCCATCCCTGTGGCTTGTTGTTTACCCCAAGGGCAATTTGGGAAATTGTGCCTTGGCGGTCGTTTCACACTGGGTGTGCACACACAGACCTTGTTTGGTGCTTGTGTTTGTTAGAAAGGTTAGGTGGAACATGGTTCGGAAGTCCTGGGGTTGGGCTTGAATCTCAGCCAAAGGTTTCCGTTCTGGGCAGGGGAGATCGATCTTCATGGCAGTGGAGATTGATCTCTCTGTGCCTGGTGGTTACCGTTCTGGGCAAGGGAGATCAATATGCATTGGCATGGAGATCGATCTCTCTGTGCCTAGAAGTCGTTGGCGGTGGCGTCGAAGGACGGCCACGGCGATGGCCGTCGCTTCCCCTGTCAGGGGAGGGAAGACTTTCCCTCCCCTCCCCCAGCTTTTCCCCGCCTTCACCGGCTTTTTCCCCGGCCTTACCCCGCCCCCTTCCCCTCCTTTTTCCTCCTTCTCTTCTTCCCTCTTTCTCTCCCGGCTCTGCTTCCCCTGTTCCGGCTGAGAGCTTCCGCTCGCCGTTCTTCCTCCTCCGGCCACCTTTCCTGGAGCTTGAAGGCTCGTTGGGTTTGTGGCGAGGCGAGGAAGGTCTTGGGCTAAGCCTTGTGGATCGAAGCTGCGTTGAAGAGGTAGGGTTCTTCCTCTAAGACTCTGGCTTGTTGAGGGTTTTGAATCCGGTTTTTGATCTCGATGTTTCTCCTTATGAGGTTGTTGTTTTCCGGTTTTGAAGCCTTGAATAGCTTCGTGGCACTGAGATCTACCAGCCCACCTAGTTTGGTGAGGTATGGTGGCGGTTTCCGACGGTGTTCCTCGCCGTCCGGCCGCCGGCGTGACCCAAAATCCAGATCGATCTCATGGGATGAGATCGATCTTGGTCGGGGTGGCCCAGCCCGCCCGAGCGAGAGCGATCTCCCTGGGAGGGAGATCGATCTCTTGGCGGCTGGCGCCTGTGCGGTTTGCGTCTTACGTCACCTACGAGATCGATCTTCATATGGGTGGAGATCGATCTCGCGGGGGTGACCTGGACTGGTGCTCCTCGCCTCGAGGAAGATCGATCTCGCTGCTATAGGAGATCAATCTCCTTCGGTGCAGAGGGGTTTTTTACTTGCTTTATGTGCTGTTTTGCCCGCGGGGCTGTGCCTGCAAGTGGTTTTGACGGTTTTGCCCTCGGGGCTTAACATGTTGTCCTTCATGCTTAGTGTTTACTGCTTTGTGGTTAACTGAGGGAGTAATGAACCCTCGGGAATGCTTAGTGTAGATGGGCCATGGGTTATGCCCTTTTATCGCTTTATGGTGAACCGAAGGAAGTCATGATTCTCGGGAGTGCTTAGAATAAATGGGGCGAAGGTGTGCCTTTGCTGTGTTACATGTTACCGCTTTATTTCATATCCTGCCCTGCTCCTTGTGCATTAGACATGCTAGGTTTGACTGGGTGGGTTTGACCCGTGGACTTCGGTGATTTAAGGCTAAGTGGTGGATGCCGTTACCCCGGTAAGGGTGTCCTACAATTAGCGTCCGGCCCACCCTGTGTCAAGGACCGTCGGAGGTAGTCCAGTCCTCGAACAGTGGCCATCGAAGGGACGTTCGTTGGACAGGAACCGTGGGGAGGGAAGGATCGATGGGATCGATGGACTCCCTGGCTAGGCTTAGTCCTTGGGTCAGGAGTTAGGGGTCCTGTTGGCTCTGTGGCTTTGAGTATTGAGAGGTGGTAGTCTTAACCTCGGTCGTTTCGCCAAGTGTGGAGATCCCGCTTGGAGAAGGGTGTCCTACCAGTAGCGTCGTGTCCACCCTGTGTCAGGGATTGTCGGAGTTGCCCACCCCTGAGCAGTGGTTGTCGGAGGGGCGTACTTGGGACAGGAATCCTTCGGGTTAGTGACGGGATTTATGGGATCCTTGACAAGCCTCAGTACTTGGCCTCAGGGTTGGTTCTTTGGGTTTGCCTTCTTAGCGAGAGTGGTAGAGTAGGACCCTGCTGAGTTGTTGCTCATTCCTACCTGGACTGTGTGTTTGCAGGTACGGGTCCCCGTTCTCCTCCGGTGCTTCCCCGTCGGCAGTCTCATGGCAGCGTGCCGGATCCTGACCATGTCTGAGGGTCAGGATGGGTTCGTTTGTGCGTTTGCGGAGACTCCGGTGGGTGGTGTAGCTTTTTTTTGGGGACTGTTGATCCCTTGTAGCTTGTGTAATAAACATTGTTTAACTCTTTTATTACTGTTTTGTAATAATTGTTAATAAATGTTGTTTAGTTCTTTGCTTCCGCTTGTACCTGTTGGCAGCTGTTTCCGCCAGCTGGCCGTTAGTCTCAACTGTTTCCGCCAGTTGAGGCTGTAGTTGTAGGTTTTCCCCCTCGTGTCCCGGCTCAGTCTGTGTCCTGCGGGTCGGGACGCGACAGCGGAACTCTATTGATTCGCATCCCGAGGATTTCCTTCGCAGCACCCAAAATTCTTCATTGTGAACTCCTTCAAGAGCTGTCTCTTGAGATTAACAATCTCCTCCATGCTTGATCAGGCCACAAGCATATCATCTATGTATAGGAGAAGGATCAAGTATGAGCTTTTCAACTTCTTAAAGTAGGAACAATGATCGGCATGGCACTTTACGAATCCACCTGCATTCATGAAGCTATCGAATTTCATGTACACTGTCTTGGCGCTTGCTTCAACCCATACAAGCTATTCCTCAACTTGCAAACCACGTTCTCCTTCCCAGCTTCGATGTAACCTTGCGGTTGATGCATGTAGATGTCTTCCTCTAGGTTGCCATGGATGAACGCCGTCTTCACATCAAGCTGTTCCAAGTGTAGGTCCTCAACCTCAACAATGTTCAGCATGACTCTAACAGTAGTTATCTTGACAACTGAGAAGAATACTTTGGTGGAGTCAATACCTTTCTTCATCTCGAAGTCTTTAACAACCAATCTTACCTTGTACCGCTTGCTCCTATCGTGCTCTTCCTTTAACCGGTAAACCCACTTGTTGTGTAAAGGCTTCTTGTCTTTCGGTAGTGGAACTAGCTCCCATGTCTTGTTCGATGATAAAGACTCCATCACATCATCCATGGCTAGGTCCCACTTGTCTATGTCTTCAACACCCAAATCTTTATCGTAGCTTTCTGCTTCACCATTATCAGTCAGTCGTAGATAATGTAAGGAAGGAGAGTATCTCGATGAGGGTTTGATAGCCCTCATGGATCTCCTCAAGGGTGGAGTCTGGAGCTCATTCTCCTTCTACTATGGTACTTCCTCAGTATTGGGATTTACTGGCTTCAGCACATCTCCGCTAGTAATCTCTTCTAGCTGTACACATTCTTCTTTCTCCTTTTGCTATCCCAACCTATCTTTGTACATAATGGACTCATTAAAGACCATGTCGCCACTCCTCAAAAATTTTCAGTTCTCAATATCCCAGAACTGATGGACGTACTCGTCCGTTGCATACCCGATGAACACACATCTCTTGGATTTTGCATCCAATTTCCCCCTCTTATTTGCATGAATAAGCACATAAGAAATGCACCGAGGTCCTGAGATAAGAGTGTGATACCTCCTTTCCATTCCACACTTCCTCTGGTAGTTCGAACTTCAAAAGAACTGAGGTACGTCGGTTGATCAAGTATGCAGTTGTGCTAACTGCGTTTGCCCAAAATTGGTTTGGCAACCCCGCACGTATCCTCATGATTCTAGCATGATCCAGGATAGTTCTATTCATGCGCTCTATTACACCATTCTATCTTGTAGTCCTCGTGATTGTCTTCAGTCTTCTAATCCCATTCGACGCGCATAACTCCTCAAAGGCACTGCTACAGTACTCGTCGCCATTATCAGACTTGAGACACTTCAACTTTGACCCTGTCTCATGCTGTGCCAGATGTTTCCACTTCTTCAACTCTTCGAAAACATCTTACTTCTGCTTCAAGAAGTACACCTAGTGTTTTCTTGTGGCATCATCGATGAAGGTGACAAATTAACATGCATCATCGATGGAATCTACTAGAGATAGTCCTAGACGTTAGCATGAACAAGCTCTAATCTTTCCGTCTTCTGAGTCCTCATAGTTCTCGTGAAACTGACTTTCTTTTGTCTCCCGAAAACACAATCTTCGTAGAAATCTATCTCTAAGGACATCAAACCCGCTAGCTTCTTCTTTTTTAATAGAATCTTCATCCCCTTCTCGCTCAGGTGCCCCAGTCGATAATGCCAGGTAGCTGCATCCACCGTTGTTGCCCTGACTGCAATCGCACAATGAGAACCGAAACTCATATAAAGAGTTCCCTCTCTTCAACCTCGAGCTATTACTCAGGCACCCTTTGTCATCTTCCACGAGTCGCTTGTGAATGATGTGACTACACCAAAACCAGATAGCTGGTCGACAAATAACAAATTTCTAGTCAGACAGGGCACATGTTTGACATCCTTCAGCTTCGGCACTGTATCGTTTGGCTGAGTGATCTAGACGTCACCCTTGCATTATCATCGCCTAGATACACCTTACCAAGTTTCCTCGTACATAGTTGTGAAGCAACGACATGTGTGGCATGGCATGGAATGATGCGTCAGAGTCCACTATCTATGCTTCGTTTTTTGACTCCATAGAGATAATCAAGGCATCTGACGGTTCTCTTTCAGTCACACTTATTGAATCCATGTTGTTTTGGTTGTTGCCTTCTGACTGCTTTGGTGCTATGCTGTAATGGCCTAATCGAAAAAATGGGACTTTTTTGTAAAAAGGGAGGACGTTTGCGTAATTGTGGGTCTTGCGAGGGGCTTTCTACAAAAATACCCACCTACCTTCATTGACCTTTTCCTTCTCCCCTTTTATCTTCTCTCTCCTTATCTTCTTCTCAGCTGAACGAGAGAGAGAGAGAGAGAAAATCTTTGGAAATTTAAGGTTTTAGAGAGGAATTCGCCGCAATTTCACTGAGATCCGAGTTAGGTAAGCTTCCCTGATCATTTCCCATTCAATTCCTGAGGGTGCATTTGGTTGCCGGTTTAATCGTGGGAGAGGGAGTCATGACTCCATCAGCCATGTTTGGTTGGCATTTAAGCACGGGAGAGGGAGTCACCTCTTCCGAGCTCTCCCGTCATGAGGGGAAACCGGACTCCTCCTGAAGTTGGGAGGAATCTGGTTTCCTTTCCCTCCTATTTGGTCAAACCATGCTGGGATTACTAAAACACCCTTCTTTGTGCAGCACATTTTCTTCTTACTCGTACTTCTATCTGTTTTGAACTTGTAAGTAACTAGGGAATGCCCGTGCCTACGTCACAGATATATAGAGTTTTTTTAAAAAAATTCGGTAGAACCTCACTTGTACAGAGGCAAACCTTATGAGTGCAACATTATCCCTCAAATAAAACATTATCCCTCACAAACTTTGTCCCCGGGGCAAACCATAGTATCCTCAAATACAACATTATCCCTCACAAACCACAACTTCAAAGAAAAACAAAAATACAGATATTCTAATTTCACAATAATCCAACTCCAGGGCTAGCAAAATCTAACCATTGGTTTTTTCTCTTTTTAACTCTAGCTCCAAGCATTCCCACAACACCACCACCACTTCACTGATGCGTGGCCCTGGATCAGAAAATCCAACAGTTAGATGATTACCATCATCAATCCAAAATCTTAACAGAATAAGCTTTGATAACATGTAAAAATCTAGTTCTCTAGGGATAACTTATTCCTAAGACAACCAATATGCCGAAGTTACCTAAGAAACATCTATGTAAAAGAGATACCCGCAAGCATAAAGAAAAGTCAAGTTCCACTATAGTAGTTGATACCAATATGTCCAACTTTGGTTCATTTTGTTTCAAGTCACAACTTGCCGAAGTTACCTAAGTGATTCATGGTACTCTAAAAACATGTATGTAAAAGAGATTAAGAAAGCTCTGACATCCACCTCGCACGTAACCACCATGGCTTCTCTAACCTTCTACCGATAATGCGTCTCAGAGTGTATGTCTCTATCTTGATGGAGAATCGCGCCCGTGGCATCCAAAATACAACCTGCAACAGAATCATGAGAGCATAAACGATTAAAAAATATTTGCAATATAAATATAATATGTACAGTACATACATTGTTCGAGGTCCAACTAAGCAGGGTCATTCTACTATTATACAACATGTTTTGAGCATGTGCATCCCAATCCTGCAGTAGAAAAGATTATCAAATAATTATTACAATCAACCAAGACCTCTTGATAAAATATATACTTGGACGTTTAGGTTCAATGTTGTAAGTGAGAAAGCTAATATGCTTTACTTACCTCATTTGCAGCAGGTGGTGCCGGACGTCTTGATTGTGCCTGAAAACATGGTTCAGTGTTGTAAGTGAGAAAGCTAATCAACTAAGCAGTATTATCTTTATCAAATATTATGTAAATATTTTTTTCCACTCACTAAAGGTGGTTGCATGGCATGAAGGTCATGCTCAGAGCGAATTTCAACACGAACTCCGCTATCGCGTAACATTTCAACAGTTCGTCGGACATTATTTTCTTCCTAAGCACTCAAAAAGTTTATTTAAGAAAATAAGAATTGTGTGGAAGGTAATTACTGCTTTTAAAAAAGTAATAACTTTAGTTTTGACCATAGTAACTCACCGTTCCGAAAATGACGACATGATCCATACTGCCTACAATGATGAGCCTTGGAACAGTGTATTAGTGAGGGCAAAATCAAATCAAACCTTGGCAGTTATCGAGGGAAATGCACAATAATCTGCTAAAAAAAATTAAAAAATTAGTACAATATTTGACATCATGAAGTATATTAATTGTAAATCATGTGAAACTTAAATTACCTAATTATGATGATTCCAATTCGTCGAAGTAGAATTACAACAAAACCTCAGTATAAACTATATTTGATGTGGAACTGGACCCATCTTCGGGAAGCAAAACACTTATGCGATCAGCAGATGTGCATCTAGATAGCGCCACATACAGTTGCCCATGACTAAAGACAGGTGTGCGCAAATCAATCCCAACAAATCTCACCGATTGGCCTTGAGATTTATTTATTGTCATAGCATATGCCAATCGAATCGGGAATTGACGTCTTGTCATTTGAAAAGGCAAACATTCTGAAATTGATGGAGTCAATGATATCCTTGGAATGAATAATAAATTGCCAGATTTATCTCCATTTAAAATTAGAGCCTCAATTATGCGCGAAGCACATCTCACAACCATCAATCGTGTGCCATTGCAAAGTCCATCCTTTGGCGCAATATTCCTCAACAACATTATTGGGCAGCCAACTTTCAACTCTAACTTAAACAACGGTAATCCAACAGGATTCAATGAGTTTAAATACTCATTTGGATACCGATTAGCTATGGTAGAATCTAGTTCATCTTGTGAAATTTTGTCAGCTGCAAAATAAGTAATTGTCTCTCCCGGAAAAGCATTTAACGCATATGTATTGATGGAAGTTACATCATCATTACGTGCAGAAAGAATTGTGCGCTCAGTCAAGAAAGTTGGAGTCACCGTCCCCACAACATCAAGTTGTGGATAAATCGTATAAAGCAGCTCACATATATTTTGACACCTACGGATTGTTGATGGAAGCTCTATAGAATTTTGCGGGTGTGTCCCAATCTACGAATTAAGAATAAACAACCCCAAATCAATGAAATGATAATATTCAACCTACATCACTTGAAAAAAGATAAAAAAAATATTACCTCTGTCAAAAACTTCAAAAAATTTATATTTTCAATGGCAGAGTTATTCAAGCGCATGTTATGGCGCAAAGTTAGCACATGTACACGACTCCATAGCACAGATTTTCTCAACGATGCACCCACAATTTGCTCGTGCACTCCTTTTGGTATGACAGGTAAAATTTGTCGAAAGTCTCCACCAAGAACAACAGTGATACCACCAAATGGCTTTACACTGTCACAAATGTCTTGAAGTGTGCGATCAACCGCTTCAACACAATGTCTATGTTGCATGGGTACTTCATCCCATATTATTAATTTTGCTTTCCTAAACAATTCTGCTTGCAATGATTGTTTGCTGAAGGCACAGACTGAATTCTCCAACACATCTAATGGAATACAAAATGTTGAATGCGCGGTTCGACCTCCCACCAGTAACAACGATGCAATGCCAGATGAAGCCACGGTAATAACAATATGTCCAAGACTGCGGCATTTTGCAGCAATTGTATTATACAAAAAAGTCTTTCCAGTTCCAGCCCCCCCATTCAGAAAGAAGGTTCTCCCCTCGTTTTCAAAAACTGAACAAGTGATTGCAGTATAAGCAGTGCATTGTGCTTCATTAAGTCGAGCAACATTAATTTCAGCATCTACTTGTTGTGCATCACTCTGGAGCTGTTGATGTTCCAATATCAATCTGTTACCAACTACTACACTCCAATTCCCACTGGATACTGGCATGGGCGGGAAATCTGTCAAACTCTTGCCCGATTCCTGAAGCAGCTGATTCAACAAATGCAATCCATAATCTTTTATCTGAAACTCAGTTGGATTGGAAATGACAAACAATATACGAATCTTGTATGCAAGATCATCACATATGTGTTCTGAGAATTGATTCCATAACGCATATGGTTCAACTGGAGAGCACTGAATCAGAATAATACTAAATAATCTTCGCAACTGATGTCCAGTGTTCATAATTGAAGCCTCTTCAAGACACTGTACCCATTCACCGTCATCTTCCAAAAGCCCCCTCGCAACACATGCAGCTTTATATGTGTTACACATAACATTGTTAAATGTACGCAAGCATTCAAACGATCGTGGACCTTTGACAACAGTTAGGAGCAACCGCAGATAAAATCTCTCGCCAGAATTAGGGCTAGCAAAATACATTCTACCAATTGCAAACCCTTTTTGTCTTGGACTCCATAGCTTTTGAGACTTCTTCCAAACGAAATGCTGTGGAAATTCTTGGTAAGTGAATGCACGGGCAGATTCGTTGGTAGCACAACATGCAAAATAACCAGTTAGAGTGGATTGTTGATGCTCAGCTCTAGAAACAATACTCTCTAACGATTCAGCTGGATTGAAAACAACACGATGCATCCAGGTAAATGAAGTGCCAATCGTACAACACTTGGAATCTCTTCATGCAGTAGATGACCAAATATTCGCCAAGTAGCCTCTGGCGGTCCAATATACCTTGCATTTAGATATTGTTGTATCTCATCTATCCCTCCTAAAATCATTGTTGTGCGATCGTGACCTTTGTAAATGTACTTGTGAATATATTTAACACACCTGAGCCCTGCACAAACTTCTACATTAATGTGACAGTTGAACATGTTAGAAAGATACGGATTATATGGAACAACATCTCTGTTATCAACTTCGTGGCCCCTCAATATATGAACACGTTTGTCATCACGACGACGATAGATAGGATATCCATCTTGGTCCATAGTAGTTGTCTCCACAAATCCTCGAGGGTAACACTTGGTGCATTTACCATTTTCCATACATGCTGCTTGAGGGCTTCGAACACCACATGGTCCATGTATCATACAACACTTTACAGTTTCAAATAGTGTAGGATTATCAGCTGGGTTTGGAAATTCTGCACATACTATTTGGTCCACCTGAGCACATGTTCGAATTTTATTTGGACCTTGAAGGAAAAAAAGCGCATGCATATGTGGTAGCCCTCGTTTCTGAAATTCAATTGTAAACACATGTGCAACTTTTTTGCCAAACACATGTTTAGTCTTAATTTTATCCATTAATCTCCTTTCTCTTCAACTCAAAAACACGTGCAACTAAATCAGGACGATCAGTAGCTTTTTGATGAGGAAACAAAACTGAAGTAATTTCAGGCCAATTAGGATTTGCCGTCATTGTGAGAAAAATATCTGGATGGTGATTGTATCGTGTAATAGCCATTGAATCCTGAAAGATTTCAAACATATTTCTTGCACTGCCAGAGAATGAAGACGGTAAAATCATTCTTTGCCCAACCTGGTTAGCTCCAAGCCCATCCAAACCAACATCCGACAAACTATGGTACAGTTCAGAACGAAGTTTTCCTTGATTAAGTTTACAATAATTCAACCTATTTTGCTCAGTTGAAGCCCAAGCATCCACTATAAACTCTTGAAATAGCTTTCCTGCTCGCAAAATTGTTGAATACTCTGTGTGACGCTGAAACAAACGATAACTATAAAACTCCATCTGTGTAAGTCTATCATTTGTATGTCGATTATTTAGAATATCCAACTGTTTCAACCCTTGCTCCCAACCGAGCTCACCATAAGGGAATAATAAAACATAATGTAATAGCAAATAAGCTGGGTGACACTCACTAATTCTCATCAACTGATTATTCCCTCTGAGACGTATGATAATATCCCTCATGCTATCGACCACAAATCCATCACCTGGTAATATTATCTCAATCTCATCGACTGTTGGTAGATTATACCGCCGCCGATCGGTCGCTTGATTGTAATGAAGATAAGCAGGTAATCTGTCCTGCCAATTCTGATTGATTCAAAATTTCATAAGCCAAAATAAATTTCTTTGAAAAGGCATTCGATTGCAGTAGACAATCTTGAATTATTTTAAGAACGTCCCTTCTCAAATGAGGATTTCTGCGATTGCGAACATCTAACGCAGAATCAGGGTCATAAATGTAAAGTTGAGAGTACATTGCTTCATGCCCTGGTTCTGGTATCAATGATCCTGTTTGATGGCGCAATTCACCATGGATAATGAATGCTGTAGGACCTCTTCCAGTAAATACTCTTGAATCCAAAGTAGTACCGAGACTCGTAAAAGCATTAGCTGCATTATACTCTCGACTGTAACGACGAAAGGATTTTGACCGATCATCATTTTCGTCGTATAAAACCTTAAGCATTGGAGGCGGTGTAATAAGCAACGCTAACTGAATCTTTCCTTGAGAACAGCAAGTTCCAAAAAGAGGACTCACTACAGATGACCTTGTCAATTTTTCATCAATCCAATGTAAAGCTGAACAATACGGACATACAACATCCATTCGTCCAAGAAAATGTCGTCCAAGATCTATGTGTACCCGAGGATGAACCTCTGCATTCAGAGCTACAACTTCTGATTCATCATCATCTGATTCGATCACTTGTTCTGTTTCAATTGGCCTACAAATATAAAATTTATTTTCATCTATAAAAGACTATATAAAATTTTAATTTATTTAACATAAATTAATAATAAATTACCGATTATTTTCATATTGCGCCGTTATGCATTCGTTTAGATTTGAAGGAATCGTCACCGGAGTTATTCCACCCATAGAATAATCCACCTGATTAGGTTCAGAAGATCCAACACATCCTCCTAATTTCTCACGTTTTCGTCGTGCACGTTGGGCCAAATGCCTATGCGAGATACCAGTAGACGAAGTCCCCGAGGCTTGTACAACCATTGCTCGCTTTGGTGCAGGTTCAGAAAATCCAACACATCCTCCTAATTTCTCACGTTCTCGCCGTGCACGCTGAGCTAACACAGCTTTTGATGGCTTATTATTTAAACTTCCAGCTTCATTTTGTTGATTTTTTTCCCGTTCTCGCCGTGCACGTTGAGTGAACGCAGCTTTTGATGTCTTAATATTATTAATAACAATTATTATTAACAATACAAAAGAACATTAATAAATTTAGCACGCTCCGTAAGCCAAAATAAAATTAAATAAAATGTGACATAAAATAAATACTGTAGTAAAAGTCAAAAAACCAACATTCACATGCAAATGACTTAGTATGCCAACGACAGTAAGTTGATCATTACTACCATCAGCCATCTGGGTAGATCTACAAATGAAAGATATACAATCAATGATAACAGTCTGTCTACCTGGATTTCTTCAATTGAAAATGCACATGGCACAAAAGCTATTGTACTCAAGCGTTGCTTTAGAAGGAACAGTACAGAGCATTGCAGAGAAAAGCAAAGCTAGAAAGCAGAAAGTAAAAGCCAATCTCTCAAATTCTAGAAATGCGCTTCATTACCAACTTGATCTAGCAATGAAGAGGCTAGGGAATACGTAAAAACAGAAAGTATCATATCATAAAAGGCTGACCTTGATTCCAAGACTAAGGATTCAGATATAGGCTCTTCCCAACTCGATCTAGCAATAACGCACTATACATGCGCTTCTACTGCTTCACCTTTTTCTGAGCAAATGAAGAAACCCTGGGCTGCAGGAATTATAAAACTTTAATGCCTTGCTTAAAGTTGAAATCTCAAGTGCATAATAGCATCTCATGTGGTTGTAGTTTAGGCACCTTGAAAGGAAGGAATTTAATGTTTTGGTTTCTGTGTTCTCCAGTCCATAGTAAGCTGGATTTACAACCTGTTGGAGATAGTTGTAGTCGCCATAACATTAGCAAGCATTCAGCTGGCAATAACTTGGTTAAGAAGAAATATAAAATATTCATCACAACCTTCGAATGAGAACTGATGCACTTCAAATGTTCACCTATCCCAAATAGCAACTTTTACCCATAATAGACTTTAAGTGTTGATTAGATCTACCAATGTTATGCATGACTTAATAATCTTTCATGAACTCTATCAATACTTCAGCTATAACCTTCTGATAAACTCTAGGCCTGCTAACCACATGGCATATGCGCTCTCCCTACATGCTCATTTCCCCTATTGCTCCACGTCGATAGGTCTCCCTGAGCTATCTCTCAGATTTAATCTATTACATACTCATAAGATGAGCATGTTACATTCTGTGAGTTTAGATCTGTAGCTTATATGTCACAATTCCATTTGCTTACATTTGAGCTCAATTCACTTATATTCTAACTTATAATGGATAGTCCGTTCCCAACCAGTAAAAGCAGTTACGTAGAGATTTGAGGATGTCGAGTACCATCATCGATGATCTCAACTAATCAATAAAATACAACCCATTATACTTTAACTCACCAAAAGAATTGATATTTACATTAATGTAATCCTTAAGAAAAAAATCCAATCTATAAACCATTGCACAGTTGGTAACTGGCCTTTTGTAACTTGCGATGCATTTCACATTGGGAGATAAGCATAAGACTGGCAAATTTTAAGTTTGCACAATAACAAAATATTAATCAAGCTCGTCCGAAAAAGTGAGGGAATTCACATTTACCACAATTTCATCTTTTGCCTAGTTCATTATTTGGGTTGGGCAATAGTGCAAACTTCATTTCGCAAGTCCTTAGTACAATCTAACTGTAGCTTAATCATCCATAAAGTCATAAATTCATCACAGGATTCAATAACCATCTATGTAATGACTCTATCTGATCTTGATGACCCAATCTTCTAAAGAATTGGCTAATATCTAATCTCTAAGCAACATAGTATTACCAATAACAACAGCAAACCAAACAACTTCAGAATAAGTAAGTTATTGTTGTAAATATTTGTTTAACAGCCTTTTGCCATACGATTCTTATACCATCATCAGATATCAACATTTCTCTATTCTATCAACTTGACATCTAATTACCATCATACATGTCTCCACAGTGATTGGAACCGAAACTCCAGCTTCAACTTTCTAGCTTAAACTTCATGAATTTCATCAACTGTGGCAGTCAAACAGTCGAATAAGTAGTTTTTGTCGAATGTTGCTCCATAACGATGACTGAAAAGGAGATTATAGATTAGATTGATAGACAAAATTGCAAAAATGAAAACAATATTCAAAGTAAGAAATTCTAATCAGATCTTCAAGATAATGAATAATCACCAATCTATCAACGGCCAACAGCCAGAAATACGGAGAAGGACTAATCGCAATAGGTGGACATGCGTTTAAAGAATGAAGTGTGAAATGTGATATTCATAATAAACACGCCAAACCAGCACAAATAATTCCAATCCTTTTCTAATAAAAATCTTTTCCAATAAAAGACATTATGTCACCACCATCCGTTATTGAATCACTAAGATATGATCAAATGAGATATTCATAATACGCCAATTAGTAAAATGAAAAAAGGTAAGCAACTACAAAGATTGTGAATTTTAAGTTCCACAAACCAACAATCAAGACACTATAATTTACTTTGTATTAAACGGGTCGGGTCAAGTATTGACCTGTTTATTAAACGGGTCAGGTTTATCAACCCAAACCCGTTTATTAAATGCGTCAGGTTTATCAACCCGAACCCGTTTATTAAATGGGTCAGGTTCAAAACCTCAGACCAAACCTTCTTAGCGCGAGGCCCGAATCTGACCCGTTTATTAAACGGGTCAGGTATCAACCGGCGCGCGTATTCATATAATACTGTTATGGTAGTAAATCATCAAGTCAATAAGTTAGAGCATAAAGATGGAACGTTATGGGGTTATAATACTGTTTTATTTGCTATTAGTACGCTTGATTAGATTAGCTTCAGACTTGCTCATTAAAAAGAAAGTTGCCATTCTGTAGGTACTAATTTGTTTCCTGTATAAGTGGGGTTTATGCATCCATAAATTCCACTTATACAGCCAAACACTTGCTCATTAAAACAATCAGATCTAAGCCCCTAGATAAATATCACCTGTTGCAAGAAGGCTGTTGCACCCCTACAACACACGAATCTATAGGAACCTAAGATCCAGAAAATTTCCATGTTACGATTAAAAAAGAGTGCCATTTTAATTATTACAGGAGGAACATAAAGTTAGTCTGATAGCAGCCCCTCTCACAAAATATGCTTTTGGTTTCCATAAGAGTTCATGCATATGTATGGATAGACTACATAGAGCCGCCCACTGGCTAAGATATAATTTGTGGAAATAACCCAAAAGCATATTTAAAATAGAGTCATAATCCCTCATATGAGGTTCTAAAACTTTTCAAGAAACTCAAGTACAGATTTGTGAGACATTTGCTCTAGTTTCACTGGGTGGGAATACCATATATGCCATGTGATGCATATTTTCGGCTTTCTAAGCCATATTTCTTTGCATCTTTCAGATCTAGATTTACCAACCAAGCGGGCACTGCAATACAGCTTTTTGGGAGCGTACCCAACTGGTGCTCACATTGGGCTATATATATTACATCCTAAGATAATATCCTTCTAGTCAAAGTCAGAATTATGAACTTATGCTTAAAGTATGTGTTTGATCTTGACATATGAGTTTAGATAGCAAACTTTGCGATATTAGCAGGAATCACCATTCAATCTCCTTGGAAAGATTGGAAAAAAGTATGCCTCATACTTTATGCTTCCTTCCCTTCTTCTCTATATTCGAGCAAATAAAGTCCCTTCTAATACTGAAATAAAGCTCTAAAATCCATTAACTTAAAACCTTCCCTGATTCTTGAAACCAAACTAATCTAGACTTCCATAAATCTAGAATCAAATATCCTAGGTTCAAAGGATCTTAATCGAAGGTCTTACACTCATTGAAAGAGTCACTCTGCTTCTTAAAAGTTACTTAGAATAGGAATAGAAGTCAAATAGTTTGCAACTGCTGCATTTATGTTAATTGTTGAATCTCGTATCATGTGTAAATTGGACAGAGTATCAGAAAAAAAAGACATTACAAATATACATAAAATTTGGTTGCAACTTTTATCTGCATAGAAAATTTCTATAAGAACATATCTAAATAAGTAGAAGATTATATATCAAACTTCCCAAGCCTTAAAAGTTGGTAACATGAAAGATCCCTCTATATGCTCCAATGGTCACACATCACTCTCTAGGATGTGTGACCATTGTATACTTGAGCAGAGCACGAACAAAAATATTACTGTTAAGTGCTATAGTAGAACACACCTACCTTGGGCTTCATCGCTATAAAGCGTCCAATCTCCCTTAGAAAAAAAACTAAATAATAGGGTGATCTTCCAAAATTTTGAGAAAAAACTAACAGAATAGCAGATTGAAGAGCTAAAAGGATCAAGAGTGCAGCTCGAACATGGCGTTTATATAACTGGAAAAAAAAATCATTCCATACTATAAAAGGACCACAACTTATAGAAAGAGAGAAAGAAAGAAATAAAAAGGAAACTCACTTGGCATTTATATAACCAACAATCAAGACACTTGTCACATTCGGTACCATTACACACAGACACAGTGAAGAACTAAACACACAAAATGAATACTAAAAAACAGATAAAAAATTGGTTTTGAACTTGGCAAACGATGCAATTAAAAAAAATCAATATGATTGGCAGATATGACTACAATGTACTGAAATTGTGTCCTTCATGATTAATGCTCTGCCACCATTGTGTCCTTCATGATTAATGCTCAGAGGATGCATCATATATTTGCAATTCACTCTTAGCATATAGGCTATAATTCCGTGATACTTCCAGTTAAACAGAAAAAATGGGAATTGCATGTAGAGCTAATATATATATCAACATTGATTCTTGTCTTCTAACTGGACAGAACACCTTTGTTTGGGGTTCCCTGCATTCTTGTTGGCTAGAATTAATGACTGAAATTACGCAGCTTAATTTTTTCAGCTCTCTGTTAGAAGTGGTTTCCCCATGCATGGTTAGTTGGTTGGTCGATGAGTGGGGGAATGTACGAAGAAAAAGAATAAAGGGTAGTAAAGACTATGGTGAGGATGTTAGATGGGAGATCAGAGAAAGGAAATGGAGTCGCTGAAGCCATTGATAAGCTCCACCAGCCCGTTGAGGTTCCCATGCACATGGGCCATGGCCATGGAAGGGCCGGAAGGGTTGTGTTATTACAGTGCTAAAAAAGTCTATGCGGAATGAATAGTGTGGTGCGTGTCATAGTTTAGTTTATGGACTGCTTGGTGTTTCACATGACACATGACATGCAGGGGAGGTGGGTTATAGCTGCGAAACCCACATTTGGAATCTTTCTTTCTTCTTGTATGGTATTTTGTTCTCTTAAATCCCCGCGAGTTCAATGTGGTTGTGAATTGTTTAGCATATTCAGACCACCGATTACGGGCTTCTAATCCCCTCTTCTACCCCCAGCCTTTGGCTTATGTAATCAATAAAAAAAAAAGAGAAGGGGTGTAGGGTAGGAGGGATAATAAGTAGAGGAGGGCTAAATAAGAGCAGGGCTGCTGCTGCTGCTAGCAGTATAGGTGGGAAGACTGAAAAGGAGATTATAGATTAGAAACATGCATCATACATTCTCATAAAAGCACTAAATTCTGCTACCTTGCTTATTAGCTGAACTTATAAAAGGGAATCTGGAAGAAAACTATCAAAAAGAGAGTTTAGGATTGGACAATTCTTGATCAGGATTTTACATCCAGGTGTGGCTGTTAGGAGATAATCTAGAAGTACTTGCTAAAAGGAATCGATGCTCGCGACATGAATAAGAGAAGAGAAGGTGGAAAAACCAAAACTAAAAGGAATCGATGCTACAATGCAAACTAAAAAATTGGTTTTTTTTATGGCTAAAGATTAGAACTTTGAGAGAGGAAGAACAGTGTGAAAAAACATAGTGCAATCTAGCGTGACATCATAGAAAAGAAGATGAGAAGAACTCAAGAGAAAGAAATCAAGAAGGAGAAGAACTCAAGAGAAGAAGAAATCAAGAAGAAGAAGAACTCAAGAGAAGAATAAATCAAGAAAAAGAACTAAAGAAGATGAGAAGAATAACAAAAAAAACCTGTCGGCCAACAAAAACCAATCAAAAAGAGAACTCAAGAACCGAAGAATAAACTTCAAATCGCTGGATCAAAAAGAGTCAAAAAAAAGAAAGAAAGGAAAAAAAACATACCGTGGACCGATGACGTTCGTGGATCTTGTGGCCGACGGCGGGTTCGGCGAGGACGGCGAGGTCGACGAGGTCGGTGGCGGCGTGGGGCGTGGTCGATGGCAGGTTGAAGATGAGAGAGATGGTCGCCTGTAAGGAAGAGGGGTGGGAAGGATCAAAAAGAGTCAAAAAAAAAAGAAAGAAAGAAAAAGAAAGAAAAAAAAAACATACCGTGGATCGTATGGCCGATGGCCGGTTGGGCGAGCTCGACGGCGTTCGACGGCTGGCTGGGCGAGGTCGGCGGCGGCCGGGGCATGGTCGATGGCAGATTGGGAGAGGTCGACGGTGTTCGACAGCGGGTAGGGCGAGGTCGACGGCGGCGTGGGGCGTGGGGCGTGGTCGATGGCGGCTTGGTCGAGGTTGGCGGGCTGGGCGAGGTCGGCGTCGATGGGGGCTTTGGCGAGGTCGGCGGGTTGGAGATGAAGGGGAGGGATGGGTGAGGGATGGGAGAGGGAAAGAGAGAGCAGGTTGGAGATGAAGGGGAGGAATGGGTTATGGTACCCGCTCCCTGTCTCCATTCGCTCTCTCTGTCCTGAGCTGGAGAGGGGATGGCAGGTGGAGAGGGGATGGGTGAGGGGGAGGGGACGGGGGAGAGGATGGGAGAGGGGACGGGGAGGGGACGGGGGAGAGGAAGAGATGGGGCTCTCCTCTCCTCTCTCTCTCCTCTCTCTCTCTCGCATTAATTGGATTACGGCGGGCGTGGGAAAAAGTATAGCTTGGGCGGCTGAAGCTTGGTTTGGGCGGGAAATTTGAGCGGGAGTGAATTTTCGCCACGGATTTTAAAGCTGATCATGGAATCACAGCCATTGGATGTGTTTATAGGCAAATCCTGACCACTCTTTATGTTTTATAGGGGGGACATTTCAAAAACCGTTGTGCTTTATATAATAGATAGTTCACACTGACATTTTCTTTCTACAACATGCATTAAAAATGCGAATTTATTTATTTGTTTGTTAATTGTGCCTTGTGTATAATATAAATGCTCATTTTCTTAAGTTATGTTGGTCAAGTTTAAAAAAAAGTATGAGTTTGCTGTATTTTTTTCTCTTTAATTCATTAAAAAAGTTAAAATGTAATATTTTTTTACTAAAAATACGAATTTCAATATTATAAAATACATCATATTAATGAGATATTGTAGCAAGGGGTATATTAGTAACTTCAATATCATTCCTGCGCTTTCCAATCTTAATTTGGACGTACCAAACACAAACATTGTCTCTCCCTCTCCCACTCCCATGGCCATACCAAAAACTGACGAGGGCAACCCCATTCCTCTCCACTCCTCTCCCTCTGCCACTCCCTCTCCCTCTACCTCTCCCACTGTCCAACCAAACGCAACCTGAGTTTTCCGTGATCTTTTGTGGAATTTTGGGCGATTTTAACATTTTTCCGTGAAGTTTTCGGCGAGGGTCGCCGGAGACGACTTTAGGGATGACGTCGTTCCTCTTCTCGACGACTGTAGCTTCGGAGAAGGACCGGCGGCAAACCCCAATGACATTCTCCATCTTCCCCGGTGTTTTTATGGCCGAAAAACATCCCTCCAAGTTATTGAACCCATCTTCTGCGACGAGGTTATGGCGAGCATTCTGGGAGGTCTGGCCTGTGATCCGCCATGGAAGATGGTGTTTTGGGTTGGGGAGGGAACAGTACTTCTTCTCGTGCCTCTTCTTGGCTGTTTCATCGCTGTTGGACGACTTTTGGCGGATCTCCGGCGAGGTCAGGTTGGAAGACATGATGAATAGTATGTTCTACGGATTATTTTAAGCTAACATGTACCGAAATCTTTAAATTCCCATATCTTGAGCTCCGGACGTCTATTTCGATGGTTTTCACGTCGTTTAAATCTGCTCTTTGAGCTCTATCTATTGCTCATAGTCTTAGTTTCATTTGAGGCTCTACCTCACTGCAGTCTTAACTCTTTTTGTGTTCGATCGATCGAGCGGCCATCCAAGATCGGATCGTGAGGTGGACCCTCAAACTTAGAGAACACGCATCGACTGCCTCCTAGAGGTGGGACTTACCTCCTACTAGGATTTGTGTGATTGTGTGCTATGTTTTATATGTGATGCGTTGTTGTGTTATGCTATGCTCCAGTTGGTGATGTGATGCCATACTAGGCATTCTACTGTTCATGTGATGCTTTAACCCGTTGGGTTTGGCTGAGCCCTCTACTTGCTTAATTATGCCATGGTGGTCTATGATATGATGTTTATATGCATTATGTGTATTTATATGAGAAAGATTGGATTATTTGTACTAGTTTACTATTAAGTTATCTGACTTGTGCATACATGCTAGGATCATAGTTCAGGAGTCGTATCAAGGACTTGACAGATGGATTTTGATCTCTGTATATGTCACACCGTGACCCAAAAAACCCATCTGGATGGGGGCGTGAGGGACCTAAACTTGTTCACTTCAATCTGGCGCGACACATTACAAATTTCACAGTTTATTTGAATAACCTGTTGATTTTATTGGTTTTCTCTTAACTAGTTTTCTTTGTTTAGTTAAGTTTTTATCTTTCTTATTTTTCCTTTTCTTTATTTTACTCTTTTTAGGAATTTTCTGACAATTTTCTGAAATTTTTACAGCATTGGAACGGATTTTTACTCTTGAAGAAAAACAACTCGCCAGCCACATTGAGCGACCGGTCGGACTGTAATCCGATCGGTCGGACTGCGCCATCTACGTTGAATCAGACTTTAATTAAGGAGCCGCGGCTTGGAATGACCGGTCGGACAAGAATCCGACCAATCGGAACAGCGCAGTCAGGTCGGCCTTTCTGCTTCAAACCTTTTCGTTTCAATTGTTGTTTGCCGGGTTTTCTCCTGTCCTTCGAATCTTTTGTTTTCTTTTTCTCTTTTTGTGTGTGATCTTGCATGAAAGGCAGGTGATCCCTAAATACCCTGCTGGAACCATTGGATCTAGAAATAGAGACCACACGCCGAAAAGCCAGAGCTTTTGGTCAAAAAACTTTGAGTAATTATCAGGAAGTTTTGAGTAATTTGCAATCTATTCACGAGACCTTTGTCACCATGGCTGAAAACGAGGTACTTGTCATCGACCCTAATGCTAATATGGGAAGGGGAAATAATAATAACAGTAGGGGGGTTCAACGTGTTCCTTTGAGAAATCACTTCTTACCCACTAACTACACGTACACTCCTTCCATTGATCCTCCTGCAATCACAGCCTCAGACTATGAGATTAGACCCCAAACGATTCAAATGTTACCTCACTTTCATGGTCTAAGTAATGAGGATTCATATGAGCATATTCACAATTTTATCGATACCATCACTACACTAAAATTGGAGAACTTTAATGATGATGCTTTTAAGTTAAAACTTTTCCCCTTCTTTTTGAAAAATAAAGCTAAACACTGGCTTCAATGTTTACCTCCACGATCAATCACAACTTGGGACCAACTTCAAGAGGCATTTTTAAGGAAATTCTTTCCCATAATTAAAACTGAGAAATTTCGGACTGAAATCCTTACCTTTGTTCAATATGATGATGAGTCTTTCCATGACGCTTGGGATAGATTTAAAGATCTTTTGAGGAAATGTCCACATCATGATATTGACAAATGGGAATTGACTCATAAATTTTATAGAGGACTTAATGAGAGATGTAAAACTCATGTTGAGGATTGTTGTGGAGGTATTCCTTTGGATAAAGATGATGATGAGTTATGGAACCTGTATGAGCAAATTTTGGTGGATTCTCAACAATAATACACAAACCCTAGGAGTCGACCTACAGCTAAGGGAGCTTTTGAATTATCTACATCTGATGCCCTTTCTGAACAGTTAGCCCTCCTAAATAAAAGATTTGATAATTGGAGATGAGTTTATCACCAGCACCTTCACTGCCGCATGATCAACCTCGCACATGTGCCTTATGCTCTAATATTGAACATCCTACTACAGACTGTCCTTTGGCTTCATTATTCCCAGAGTTCGTTCAGGAGCAGGTAAATGTGGCGTATGGTTTTGCTAAACACGAGAACAATCCGTATTCAAATACTTATAATCCTGGTTGGCGAAACCATCCCAACTTTAGTTGGAGACCACTGCATCAATCTAGTAATTTCCAAGGATAGAGTAGTTCCTTTACTGCCCCTACAAGTAGATACCCATTAAAACCATCTGTAAATCCACCACATGGGTATTCTGCACCATATCAGAAAATTGCATCACCTCCTGCCCCTCAATTGACCTCTGACACACAGTTTGACATGCTCATGAGCACACTTACAACCATGAATGCAAACATGAATGTGAAGTTTGAGAACATAGATGCCAGTATAGCTAAACTTGGAAGAGATGGAGCCTCATGTGCTCAATCTATATCCAAGTTAGAAACGCAATTAGGGCAAGTGGCTAACATGGTGTATAAGCGAGAAGATGGCCATTTACCTAGTCAACCAGTTACAAATCCTAGGGCCTTGCACCACGTAGATGCCCAAAATTTTGAAAGTGCACAAGCGGTAGTCACTCTAAGGTCCAGTAGACAAATTGACACACGTGTACGTAGATCCTGTGCCTGGCGATCGATCAGAACCTTGGCGATCGATTAGAACCATCACCGATCGATCGGTCTCTGTCCTAGCCGAGTGAAGAACCTGAGAACACAGATGAGGACCCAGTTGATCAAAATGAACCTGACCCTCGCACATACACACCTAAAGTGTCTTTTCCTGAAGCTCTTAAGGATCCCTCCTCCACATACCCAGAGAAAAAAGCGGTAGAACAAATTTTGGAGTCTTTTAAGCAAGTTAACATCAACATACCCTTGCTAGATGCCATCCGACAAATTCCTTCATATTCCAAATTTCTTAAGGATCTGTGTACACACAAAAGTCAAACAAAAGTTAAGGTATCCAAAAAGATTTTCCTCACTAAGCAAGTCAGTTCTATTCTTAAACATGACACGCTGCCAAAACTCAAAAACCCTGGTATCCCCACAATACCCTGCTGCATAGGTGATTATCATATTGATGGTGCTCTCCTAGATTTAGGTGCTAGTGTGAATCTTTTACCATACTCACTTTATAAACAATTTGGTATCGGGGAGCTTAGACCTACACATGTCACTCTGCAATTAGCTGATAGATCCATCAAGACACCGAGAGGTATCTTGGAGGATGTAATAGTTAAAGTGGATAATTTCTTCTTTTCTGTTGACTTTATTGTCTTGGATATGGAGCCTGCTATTCACTACAGAAAATCTGTGCCAATCATCTTAGGTTGACCCTTCTTAGCCATGACGAATGCATGCATTAATTGTAGAATTGGTGTAATGGATGTGTCTTTTGGAAACATGCGTATGTGTTTGAATATTTTTAAAACTGCAAATATGCCTGAGCCAGATGATGACTGCTATGCTATTGATATGTTGACTGATTGTGTCGATACATCTTCACATGCTATGCTTGCTGATGAAATAGATGACATGCTGAATGAATATTATGATGTTGAGAATGACATTGCACAATCAATTGATGACATTGGAACATACATACTATCTGGACCGATCCCTCACTCCTTTGAGTGACCGATCGCTCCGGTTCCGACAGATCCGACTCTGGTCTGACCGATCGGACTGGCTGCAGAAGACAACCACGAGGCTATACCTTGGGTTATTGAGCCGCTGCCGCCGCTATCCTCCACTCATGCACCTATTTCACTGGATGCACAACGTAAACTTGAACTTAAACCACTCCCGACAACTCTTAAGTATGTTTTTCCAGGATCAAACTCCCCGTTATCATTTCTTCATCATTATCTACCGATCAAGAGAGTCAGCTTGTTAGTGTTCTGAAAGATCATAGGAAAGCCATAGGTTGGTCGGTCGCTGATTTAAAAGGCATTGATCCCTCAATTTGCATGCATAGGATCCATTTAGAATATGAGTCTAAAACCGGTAGAGAGATGCAATGTCGCCTTAATCCTAATATGAAAGAGGTGGTTAAGAAAGAAGTGGTGAAGCTTTTAGAAGCGAGTATCATATATCCGATTTCTGACAGTAAGTGGGTCAACCCTACACAAGTAGTTCCCAAGAAATCAGGACTCACAGTTGTGAAGAATGAGAAAGGAGAGCAGGTTCCGACTCGCCAAACTACGGGAAGGCGAGTGCGCATTGATTATAGAAAACTCAACGCCCTCATTAGGAAAGATCACTTCCCTTTACCATTCATTGATCATGTTCTTGAACGTCTTTCTGGTCAAAGCATTTATTGCTTTCTCGATGGCTATTAAGGGTAAAATCAAGTTGCAGTTGATCCTAAAGATCAAGAGAAGACAACTTTCACATGCCCTTTTGGTACCTTTGCATTCCGAAGGATGCCGTTCGACCTATGTAATGCACCTACGACTTTTCAAAGGTGTATGATGGCCATCTTCTCTGATATGCTTGATAAATTCTTAGAGGTCTTTATGGATGATTTTTCTGTGCTCGACCCTTCTTTTGAAACTTGCCTTGCAAATTTGACAAAAGTCCTTGAACGATGCATTGAAACTAATTTCGTTTTAAGTTGGGAAAAGAGTCATTTTATGGTTCAAGAGGGAATAGTGCTTGTATCTAAAAGAGGTATTGAAGTTGATAAAGCCAAAGTGGATTTAATTGAAAATTTGCCCTCACCTTCTTCTGTGCGCCAAATTCGGTCCTTTTTAGGTCATGCAGGATTCTATCGTCGATTCATCAAAGATTTTTCGAAAATTTCAAAACCCTTGTGTGAGCTTCTTGCCAAGGTTGCTCCTTTTGTTCAATGATGCTTGCTTAAATGCTTTCAAAATAATCCATGATCTTTTAGCTTCTGCTCACATAGTTCATGCACCTGATTATTCCTTACCTTTCGAACTCATGTGCGACGCTTCTGATTATGCGATAGAAGCTGTTCTTGGACAGCGGGTGAGTAAAAGTCCTCATGTGATTTATTATGCTAGTAAGACCCTTTATGAATTACAATTGAACTACACTACAACAGAAAATGAATTATTAGCTATAATATTCGCATTAGAGAAGTTTAGACCCTATCTTTTAGGTTCCAAAATCCTGATTTACACTGATCACGCAGCTTTGTGGTACCTGTTAGCTAAAAAGGGTATGAAACCTAAATTGATTTGATGGATCTTGCTTTTGCAAGAGTTTGAGATAAATATAAGGGATAAGAAGGGTTCTGAGAATGTTGTTGTTGACCACCTTTCACGCCTTCCTTTGGAACACATCACTGATAGGATCCCTGTTAGTGCTTCTTTTTCGGATGAGGATCTTTTTCAGATAACCTGCATCTCACAGCCCTGGTACGCACACATAGTCAATTATCTTGAAACTGGCTAAATTCCAGTCTCTTGGTCTAAACATAATAAAGATCGATTTTTGGGAAGACTCTGAGCTCCTTTAATATTGTTCAGATCATATTTTTCAACGATGTGTGCCGGAATCTGAAATCCAGGACATTTTAACATTTTGTCACACACTCGCATGTGGTGAAGGAAGTATTTATTCATTGATGGCGGTATCTAAACTTAAAATGGAAGAGAGAGAAATCTATTTGTTGGGCATCCTTATGGTTATCCCTACCTTTTATTCTTTGGTTTATTTTTTATGACTTAGTGTAATTGGGGACAATTACATTTAAGTTGGGGGTGATTCTAGGAATTTAAATTCATTGCTTATTTTATTTTATTAACCAAATATTATACATCCCTTGAATTATGTCAAAAGAATGAAATTATGATATGATTTGATAAAGGTGCACGTTTTAGAAATTTATTTTATGAATTATTCTGAGACTTGTATGTCATATAAGGGATAGTAAATTTTTGCTATGCACCATATTATTTCTATACTCGAAAACTTTTACCATGATTTAAGGATAGCTTGACATATCTTAATGCACATGTTCACTTTCACATGTTAAAGAGTTGAGATTAGATTCTAAACATGATACTGTAATAGATTTACAGTTTTATATCATGTCACAGAAAATACATGAACACATGCAATTATCTGAATATAAAAAAAGTGGATTTTCAACGTAGTAACCAGGCCGTGTGCCTAACCATCCTGGGGTTCGCGTAAAACAGTTGAAATTCCTAAAAAGCAAAAAAAAGGGTTTCATACTTAGTAACCGGGCAAGGTGCCTAACAAGGTCTGTGGTTCACGTAAAACAGTTGAAATTCCTAAAAAAAAAAGAAAAATAAAAATAAATAAAACCAAGGATTGCTATGTGATAAGTGGAAAATATGTGCTTGAATAGGATTGTGATCTTGAATAGTTGAAGTGTTTAGATATCATTGATACTTTGAAGCATGTGGAACCCCATTCACACACAGGAGTGTTAAAGTTATTTTTAATCATGATTAAATATGTTGAAGTATTGAAAAGGTGTTATGACATGTTTTAATTTACTATATTTTTATGTAACTATGAGTTGAAAGGTTTATTTATGGATATTATTTCTATTTCATGCATTAAAGTTGATGAATATTATGATTGATTTCGGACAATATATTGAAGGGAATGTATAGATGTTTATAAGTGTCATCCCTAAAAACCCTCAGGAGACTATAACTCCTCCACTGGGGTAACCTAAGGGTTTAAAAGCTTGTTACACATGCTAAGTGTAATCATGAGACCTACGAAAGTGGCTAGTTAGATTTACTCCTTTATTTTTATTTTTGTCTTGCTTTCCTCGAGGACAAGCAAAGATCAAGTTGGGGGTGTGATAAGTCATGAAAAGTATAGAAATCACCATTTTAAGTCGGTCTTGTTAGTCACCGAGCAATGCTATTTTGATTAGTTTTTGTTTATTTCAGGGATTAGGGGCCTCAACGAAGATTAGATCAAGTTTGGAGGTAAAGAAGATAATATAGGTCATATTCAATATTAAATCTGTACCTACTCAGAACGAACCAGAGGATGTGCCATAAATGTTTGCAAAGCTCGGGAAGTCTACTTTCCGGGAGTTTTTACGGTTCGTGATTTAGAATTTCACAGAAAAAGTTATGCTGTTTTTAGTACAGAGGTGCAGAGAAAGAAGCTACGAACAAACCATATCGATCTGATCCCTCAAAGAAGATCGATCTGAGTCGAGGCGGATCTGTGGAAACCTAGGGTTAAGATCTAATCTGAGGGAGACTTAAGTTAGGGGTTTGGGCCATATAAAAGGGATCTTTTGGCGGAATTTTGGAGTCTTGGACAAAGAGTCTTTTGGAGAAATAATAGAGACAGAAGAGGGTGGAGAATCCGAAGACGGCGATCTTTCTGCGGGGATCAATGGCTTCATCTTCTACACCGATTGATGATTTCCAAGAGATGAGTGGTTAGATTTATAGTTCTTAGGAATACCATGAAACCCTCGTATAACTTTTGATTTTTCTTAGTTGAATTTTTGGGAACTTCTCTAGGTATAATCTCATGAATATGATTTTAATGATTATGGAGTTGAAGGAATAGAGTTCCGTTGGCGTGTTTTTAGTCGTACATGATGGTTGTACTAGATTGTAGATATTCATGAGATAGTTTTCATGTGGTTTGTGATTTACCATTGAGATAATATAAAGATAAGTCATGCTAAGGTCATTAGGAGTAGAATAATTTAAGGTAATTGTAGGACCAAAGATGATTTATGCCAAACAAAGATAGATTGTGCTGTAAGAAACATAAAAACTTCGTTTAGGGATTTGTGTGAGCTTGTAGCCATACGATCCATAATGGTTAGAGAAGTGATCAAGATGATAACTAGGGAAGATTAAGGGTGAAACTAGGGTGGATTGTGTATTTCCTAAGACATCTTTTCCATTTGATTAAAACCTTACTATTTTCTTTTACTTTCTTAGATAGATATAGTTAGATGAATCTATCATTGAATTTGCTAGCTTAGATCTAGAGTTTTGAGAACTGATTTTTTTTTTTCTGGCAATTCCCTGTGGTTCGACTCCGGACTTCACCACTAGTCTACTTAGTGGTATTAGTGATTGAATATGAATACAAATTTAATATTTGATTGAGGTTAGCAACGTTTAACGACGACGTTTGCAACACATCACAAAGGCCTAAATGTAAATCTATCAATCTACTAACAATCTAAAACTTAAGATTAGAAGAAACATAATTCTATTGATTTAACATCAGGTACAAATCTATATCAAAATTCCTCAAGGAAGGAAATCATACATTTAAAAAATCCTTGAAAGATGTCTATATACAAAATCTATGAAAAGGTACAACAGCTCTCCCATAGCAACCTCAAACGCCTTTGAAAGTCCACGCGCCGCCACGAGGTAGTCCAACTTGAGCTACTGAAGACGAACTGGTGCCTGCACCTGTAAAACGCAGCCCGGGTAGGAATGAGCAACAAAGCTCAGTAGGGTTCTACGCTACATCACACTGAAAGGGAGGATAACAACAATAGCGTCGCTTCTCCGCATAAGTCTAATGGATGCCAAGGGACTCCATAACCCCATCGATTACCAAGGGATCCCACCTCTCTCAACCAATCACATTGGGACTGGCGGCACCATGCTAGGAGAAGCAGAAACCAGAACTGAGGTGGAAACACCCTTATCTAGCAGGACACCACTACTTGGGGACACACGTCTTGGACATCGACAACCATCCTTAGAATTTGGCCTTGGAGAAGCGACATGACCTCCAAACCTCAATAACATTATCAATCTACACATCCCAAGGGGCATGACTCCCTTGGTTCAACCACGAGCCTCACGTAGGGCTTAGATACACACAATAAGCATCCATAGGTTCGTAGTTGTATATATATACATGTATAGCACGCTAACAAGACAACGATCCAACATTGCACAAACTATACCTACTATTTAAATCACATCCAAAACACCTGTCAAAATCCCTAGAAAAACACACTGATAATAGCTTGCATGCCTCCTAACATGATTGGGTGCCTATCATGAAAGGAAACGAATTAAAGAACCACAAAAATCACTATTCAAGGGTTAGCGGTCGATGCGACGGCCGATCTGACAGTCAACTATGAGTAAAGTTAAATGGGACCTGCTATCGATCGGAACATTGACCCTGGGAAGTCAAAATGGCAAAAGATGCTCACGGTCGATGCAACGATCGATCTGACGGTTGATGCGACGGTCGACCGTGAACCCTGGGTAAAAAGTTATCGTGAATGACGGTCGATCCGTGGATCGAGCTTAAAGTGCGATTTGGGGATCTAAGGCTGACCGTCGGTGCGATGGTCGATCCGACGGTCGACCATGGAGTCTGGGTGAACAGTTCTCATAAACAGTGTGATAAATCCAATTTCTTGGAGTTGATCTATCAAAATTCACTAGAAATTGATGAAACTTTGTAGAGACGTGGGATTGAAGGAGAGGGATCTATTGGTACCAAAAAATCAAGGTTTCAATGGTAAACAATCAGATATTGCTTGTTTCAGTCGAAAAGCCGACAAAACTGATAAAGCGACAATAATACGGAAATCATCCGTTGAAATATGAAATGGCTCGATAAGAGTGTTCTAAACGTGCCATTATACTACTCTATCAAGTTTCAGAACATTCCAAACAACACAAGCACACGAAAAAAACATTAAACCTAACATACATAAGCCAACTTGCTGGAATTGGGTAGAAACACCTACATATATAGACAAGCAGGAAATCTACAAGATCCTCAACTCCAATCATCGCAGATCAACATCGAAAAACTGCAGCCAGATTTCCCAAATGGCAACCAACGGAGAGAGAAGTAGAGAAAGAGAAAACAAAAGAGGAGAGTGAGAGAATGTCACACCCCGACCCAGAAAACCCATCCGGGCCGGGACGTGAGGGTCCTAAACTCTGATAAAAATCAAACGGCGAGAGTTTCCCCTATATTTCTCAATTTGAACCATGTACAGTTATAATCTTCACGATAAATTAAAACGATAAATCTAACAGTTCTAAATACAAGAATATGAATCTGCTATCACAAATTTCACTAATTAGTACAGGTTTTGATACAATACTTTCATAGACTCTCATTACATAAATTAATACAGATAATCAAATCCTCGAAGTGGAAAATTATACATTTAATCAAACTGCATATGCACAACTATTAACAAAAGGGAAACTCCAGGGTCGTCAAGTACTCCTCGAAACTCCAAGTCCGCGATCACATTGAGAATGGCGCGCCAACGCCCAGAAGATCACCTGAAAGGAAAGAACTGCATCGACTTGCATCGTTGATGCAGCCCGGGTAGGAGTGAGCAACAAAGGTCAGTAGGGTTCTACGCTATTCTACGGCACATTGAAGGGAGGAAAACAACAACTGTGTTGTCTCTCCGCCTAAGTCTAAGGAATGCCAAGGGTCCCATAACCCTATCGATGTCCCAAGAGCTCCTGTCATGAGCCTCTCTCTTGAACATGTTACCAAGATCACCCTAAGCACCAACAGGGGAACAGTACCATGCGGGATCCCCCTTACCCAAGCAGGACTGCCATACTTGGGGACCACGTCGGGAACGCATCGACATCCATCCTTAGCACTTGGCCTTGGAGAAACAACACGACCTCTAAACTTCAATATCAGTATAATATTCCAGTCCGACTACTTAATAATCCTCGAATGATATCAAACATAATCATTGATAACAATCACGTCCTAATCCTCGACTACCCAAACACCGGTCCTAGGGCTAGATCCGGGCTACCCGAGAACCCTGAATCGACAATCGACTCCATCTCCTACCACCTAGCCTGATGCTTCTAATGTAATCAAATGCATGCAATGCTTACACGCACATCAAGAGGAATTCAGACATGCAGTAATATGACATCACAACATACAGGGCTACGGATAGCCTACGGCTTGCCAAAGGATAAACATAGCAAGGGGTCTAAAGCAAATACAGATCTATATACCACAACAACGGCAATGCAGGCCGTAAACAAACATCTCAATTCAAATTTCGGCATTACGACGACATCCACAGCCGTCAACCGCAATTCTACAAAGGGGCACACCCCCTAGCCACACAATTACAACATACATCAGCTATGGCACACTCTCGGCCCATTCAATTATCTAAACATCTCAAGGGGCATGACTCCCTTGGTTCAACCACAAGCCTCACATAGGGCTGAACCACACATAGGGCCTACATATTTATAATACATATATGTATAAGTAAAACATGCTTTGCAAATTAATTGTTAAGTACACCGCAAGATTAGCAACTAACTAAACATGGTGAAATTCAAGTATTTACCCAATTAAGCATGTAAACCTTAGATGTTGCTAGGAATATGTTAGGCATTTAGCACGCCTCGCAATTCGCAAGTGCACAAGCCGCTAACTAGTAAAGGATGATGAATCCAATCGTTCCCACGGAGACTGGTACTAACAATTACCAACAAATCTAAGCTTTCCACCTATTTGACCTACGATTATAGTTGGTGTGATGGATCACTAACAAGGTGACAAAAGAAATTAAACTAGTGCTCGAAAGATGAAGAGAGTAAATGCTCTAAGGGGTTCGGCTTCACTAACACTCCTATACATGGTAATACAAGTAGCTCTCAAAGACAATCATTTCATGATCGATCAAATCTCTCAAGCCCCTCCTATCTCTCCCGAGCATAGGTGAATGTCCTAATCATGCAAGCTATCACCTCCCGGTTTCAAGCTAAATCAAGTTAGGTTTGAAAGTGTCGGAGATCCATTAGATCACACAAGCTTCTCATCTATCCCTAGCATAAGAACAGCTCATGGTGAAACAAGTATTAGCCAAATGAATCATTGCCTCTCGGCCTCAAATTCAAACCCTAATCGAGTAGATCTATTCCTAGCATCTACAAACATTACACACAACATGAATCACATCAACAACAAGATTGACATCTAAGATAACTACATGTATACCGTAATAGAGTGAAAGCTACAACCTAAACCCTTAGAGATAGGGTTTAGTTCATCATAAGAAGAAATAGAAGGAAGCAAGCAAGGATTACAAACATCTAATCCGATAGAAAGGTTCAGAACAGGTTCACCAAGATGTAGTAGCCTCGATCCTCACTTCTTCTCTCTTCTTAATCCTCCTTCAAGCTCAAGAACACTCAAGAACAAAAGCTCTAAAAAAAAAAGAAACGTTCTCTTCAGCCCTCCTTTCTTCCCCCGTTTTAAAAGCCCCTTCAAGCTAGGTTTTTTTCGCCTCCACGATAGCGCCAGCCACTGATGGATTGACATGGCCAGGTTGGTTTAGTGAACCGAGTCAAAATCGACTCACAATGCAAGTTAGACCAATTCAGCCCGCAGCTACAGTACTTTCTGCTACAGCAACCAGAAGCAATCTTCAAGCTTGAATTTTCATGTGAATATGATATCAAATGAGAAATGTCCCTGAAATAGAAGTTGTAGAACATTTTAAAAGCTTTCTAACAATACTGAGATCATCAATTTCTGATAAGCAATGAGAACGTTATGACCCAATTACTACAGCTCCGAAATAATACAAAACAGAGCATTCAGCAATAGCAGAAATTCAGCATCAAGTAGCTTCGCGTTCAGGAAATTCATTAACGCTCTGAACACCCTTAAATCAAAACAAAGTATGTGAGCATGTAGTACAACATGTAATGTATTGGGTAAAGAGATAAAATGGATTTTTGGAGTAATCGGTAATACATAAAAAAATCGTCAAAAACCGTATTGACTAACTAAAAATATGAAATCTGAAAAGGAGGTCCGAAGCCTAATTTTGACCTATGACCCGAAACACACCGAAAACTCCACCAACCAATCCGAAACACCATGTTACACATGCGTGGGCATAAAAACCAAACTACGGAACACCCGTACTAAAAAACGCATAAAAGCTCAAATCGTAGTTTCGAATCAAAACTCGTTTTCGAGTACGAGACTTTTCTAATACAAGTCTATAGAGTACACAATATCCCACTCACATGTAGTAACAGACATAAAGCAAGAGTTTGAGTATGTATGTACTCAAACACAATAAAATCGTCATAAAAGCCTTGCTTAGGCCAAGAGGGTGCTATAAGGCCACAAGTGGCGAAAGTGCACAATAAAAGCTATAAAGGGTCACTTTCATGCACAAATGGGTATAAAATAGGGGTTAAATGAGTACAAATACACGCTCTATATTGTGGTCATCAGAATACTAATCGCATGAATCCCGAAGAATAAAACATGATAAAACATCAAAAATCCACTAACAAGCTAATTCCCGGATTGCTACAGTAAACCACCGTTAGAGGCCACAAGAACTTTGCAAATCGACATCCAAACATCGTCAGATTTCAAATAAAACTTGGGCAGACGTAGATTAGCATGCTAGGAACATGCAGCCCAAGAATTGGATTAATCTAATGGCTAATCTTCCCGGAATTCACTAATCAATTCACTAATTTTGATCTCGTCGCAGATCCGAAGAAAAATCACCATAACTCGTAGAAAACTCCGAAAATTATGAAATCAGCGGAAAATGAAAGTAGATCCGAAGATTTACAACTCTAATGTTGATGCTCAAACGGGATCATGCACGTACGAGCCAAGATCTGAGCTAGAACAGTTCAGCTCGCAGAAAAACAGAGCTTCGATAAAATCCGGGAAAAACATGTATAAATCCGGTTTAAATCCTACTAAAAACCGTATGGAAGCTAGATGAGATGTTAGGCATGCTAAGAGGAACAATCTAACACAAAGAAATTAGCAAACAAACAAACCAAACCCGAGATCTAGCTTAACCCAAAGATCTAGGTAGAAACCCTACCTTAAACGCAAATCCAATCTTCAATCCTTGCTAATCCTCCGTGATCCGCCGTCTTATGTCGCTGTCGCCATCTCCAGCTTGCCGGAGTCCTCCCACAGCCGGAGCCGTCGCCGGAGAAGGAAGAGAGGCTACCGCGGAAGAGAGAAAATGAAGGAAGGAGAAGGGGGATGGGGTCCTCGCCGCCGCCTCCAAGTCGTCGGGGAAGGAAGAAGGGTTCCCCCGGGAGAGAGAAGGGAAGGAAGGAGGAGGGGGGTTGGGCACAGGGAAGGTAGGGGAAGGAAGAGAAAAAGAAGAGAAAAAGAAAAGAAAGAGAGAGAGAGAGAGAGAAAAGGGTTTTGCAACTTAAGTGGCCTAAACCAACCTAGTCTAGTCAGTTTAATCGGACTCAGTCCGATTCAACCCCAAATTGCGATATCTCTTCGTAATCCCGTCCGGATCTGACGATCATGAACGCCCCTTCTGGATCTATTCGATCACGTACATTAATCAAGGCTGTGTGTGCACTACGCGGGTGTGAAACCGACCGCCAAGGCGCAATTTACCAAATTGCCCTTGGGGTCCAGAACAGCGACGCGATCAACCGATCGCAAAACAAGGCCAACCGAGCCAAACACCAAAAACAGACCCTCGACCTACTGGGCTCGGACCGGGTTGGAGGGACGGGCCCTCACAAAGAAAGCATGGGGTATTTATAGATATCTGAAACGATCTCGGCCGTACGATTCTATCTCTGTAATCTTTCGATAGGAAGCACCCCTAAGGTGCTAATCAATCACAAACGTCAATCTAAGGCAGTGTGTGCGTAACGCGAGTGTAAAACCGACCGTCAGGATGCAATTTTACCAAATTACCCTTCGGGTCCAAAACATCGATACGATCACCCGATCACACTCAACGCGGAACCAAACCAATAGAAAAATGACCCTTGACCTACACAGTCGAGCCAGGTTAGAAGAACGTGTCCTCACAACCTAACATCCTTAAAAGAATGTCATCTCGAAATTCAAGTAAGGGTAAGGCCAGAAAACAAGAACCACTTGTCCTAAAGGCACCAACTTCCACAACAAGGTAAACTACCTGCTGGGTCGAACTGTCGGGGGAACTCTCGACGCATGCGATCCTGTCGCTCCCAAGTCAAGCTCTTTGTATTGCCATGCCTCCATCGGACCATCACTAATGGTATCGATCTTCCTTTCAGCACCTGATCCCGTCCTTGCAGAATCTACACTGGCTGCTCTATGTAGGTGGCATCCTGCTCTATCTCGATGCCATTGAGTCTGATCACATGTGTCAGATATGGAATGTACTTACTTAGCATCGACACACGGAATGTGGGGTAGACCACTGTCATGTTTGGGGGTAGAGCCAACTGGTAGGCGACCTCTTGAATGCGTCTGCCGATCTCGAAAGGGCCCGTGAATCTCGGTGCTAGCTTGCCCTTGCTGCCAAATCTCACTGACCCTATGCGTGGAAAAACCTTCAATAACACTTTGTTGCAAACTACAAACTCTAAAGGTCATCACCTCTGATCTGAATAGCTCTTCTGCCTACTCTGCACTGTCAGGAGTCTCTGTATGATTTGAGCCAGCCTCTCTGACGACTGCCGGATGATGTTTGGCCCAGAAAGGGATGCCTCACCAACCTCTGTCCAACACACTGGTAAACGACACGGTCTATCGTACAATGCCTCAAAGGGTGCAAAACCCAAGCTGGTATGATAACTGTTATTTTAGGCAAACTCCACAAGTGGTACATCACTACAAGAAAGTATGCCTTTAGTGACAATAATAGTCGTCACTAAACGTACCAAACTCGTCACTGAACCTCTTCAATGACGAGTCCAGTGACGACTTTACCTCGTCGCATATACCTCCATCGCTGAAAGTTCAGTGACAACTTTTTTGCATTGTCACTAAAACATCTTCTTTTGTGACGAGATATGTTGTCACGAAAACATCTTCTTTAGTGACGACCTCACTTGTCACTAATGGTTGTTATTTTGTGACGACTACTATTGTTACTAAAGATGAAATTCTTGTCACTATATAATTAAATATTATTTATTTAAATAATATTCATGAAAATAAAAGCTCATACAGTGACAACTTTTGTTGTCACTGAAAGCGTCTATGGTGACAACTAACTGAATTGTCACTAAAAGCTTTTATTTTGTGACAACTAATATCGTTGCAAAAAATGATGTTCTTGTCACTGTATTATTAATTAATATTTATTTAAAAAATATTTATAATAATATATGCTCTTTCAATGACAACGTTTGTTGTCACTGAAAGCCTTTGTTGTGACAACCAAAATGGGTTGTCACTAAATTCGTTTATAGTAACAAATATTTTCTTCTCACTATACCTTGTTTTAGTGATGACCTTTTTTGTCACTGAATCTAAATTTTGCAATTGACATTTTAATTTAAAAACTGATGTACAAATTGTTTGACTAATTTTGGTAATGAAAAAAACTCTTTCATAAACTGGAAGTACAAAGAGTTGAAAGTATAAGCTTTCGGTACAATAGAAAACCTCAAAAATGCCAGTTAAAGATCCTCTGATATATAGACCTTTTGACAGTAATTGAAAATTCTTTCCCACCAGCTACATTTGCCAACACCAGCTTTGAATTGAGTCATTTGCATCCAACATAAGCAACAGTCTCCATAGCATGTCCTTTTCGACATAAATCCTGAAAAAAATCAGTATAGTGAGCAAAATATGCTCAACAATGTCGGTAATCTTCGCCGAGTAGCTCATAACATAGTTTCTCAATTTGAATAGACTCTCCTAAAATTGGAATAAATGAAAGTATGCATATTGAAAAAATTCAATTTTTGATAAGAAAAACAGAAATGCTACAACGATGGATGAGGCAGCAAAGCTTGTATTCGTGCCAGTCTGCATCCACCACTATAATGATCAGAAATACTTCCACCACTACAACCATGAATGGGGTAGCAATACAAAAACTGCCACTCTTGATGCAAATGAATAAATCATAACTTTAATTCCAATTGATTATTTCTCAACTAAAAGCTCAACTCCAATGGATGTTTTCTCAATCCCACTTCTAACTTTAATTCTCTTGCAAATACATGATTTCTTAAAGTTCACCCATCGCATATCAGGTTTTGACATTAAAGATAAATTAAAGCTTTAATGGTTGCCATCCAGGAATCCTAATGCCAATACTCCGAATCTGTCAGTCCAGCTGATGTTGTAGACCCACAATTAAACAACTAACAGTGAAGAGAGTTGTATATGTCTTACTAACAAACCCCTCCCATTCATCACCCCACAACCTTCCTAGAACAATTCCTATAGGAGGGCGTAATTAACCAAACAGTTTTGTTCTGTAAGAAGGAACATATACTAATCAACGAACAAAATAGACAGCTGGATTCTCAAGAAAATACATAGCAAAATTAGCAACTACAGGAAACAAAATTAAGAGCAATTAACCAAACTAGGAGAAAGGAAAAAGACTAACTACAATCAATCACACACTACCTCAGTAAGTAACACATAGGCACATGTTAACTTGAAGAAAGAAAGAACAAGCATCCCCCCAATACTCAATCTTTAGGGTTTCTATGATTCTACATTCCTATCAATCACACACTCACTTGAACAACAATTTTATAATCAGCTAAAATTTTATAAAGTAACTGAAACATCAAGAAACATTCTAACTAAGCCTCTTATTCCAAATTTCATATATTCCATGAAGCAAGGAAATGCATCAAAAGCAATTGATGGGCAAGAACCTCCTTAATAAACTATCCAATCAAATGCAGCCCTTCAAATGGGCAAGAACCTTTTTCACACACACACATATCAAGAACAAATAAAATATAGTGTTGGAGTATTTACCTGATTTCCATCCATAGATGTTGATGCCCTCGATTGGGACATAGAGCTAAAGAAGGCAGCCATGCATGCATTAAACATAGCATCAACTTCTTTTTGTAGTTGAGTTTGAAGTTGAGTTCGAAGCTCTTCTTCTACATATGGTCTTACTTCAGATCGAAGTTCAGCCCGAAGTTCATCATTGATAGCAATTCTTGTTTCCTCTCGTAAACTTTGAACCACATCAGCACATATGTCAGCTCTTAGAGTCTCCCTCATATTTTCCATCATGGTTTCATTAGCCAACTCTACCGCCCTATGTACCTCTTCATGCATACTTTGTTCTTGCCTTGTCCTCCTACTTGGAGCCTTTTTGCCTACACCTTTTCCATGAAAATATCCAGACTTTTCACCAAGAACTTGCAACAACATCTCATCATGTGTAAATTGTGATTAAATATCATGCAACTTAAATATCATAATCAATATATTATTTAAGAGTCTAAAAGTGAGAATAAAAGTTAATTAACCAAATGTACGAAGAAAAGCTAAGAGTTTTACGAAACCTGAAAGTTCGCAGATTTGAAGTGCTCTATCAAAAGCTTCCAATCCTCAAGCTTGACGTCTTCAGGACAATTAGCTAGCCTATCTTCATCTGTTTGAAACTTCTTATAGATCCCGTGTAAGCGATTCCGCCAACCTCTATATAAGCGCTGCATGGTGCTTAAGATAAATCCATGGTATCTATTCTCTTGGCTAGATGACACCTTAAACATCTCATATCTTGTTCCATCTTGATAAATCCATTCTTGAACCAGTGACCTCCTCGTATCTTGTTCCAAAAACAAGAAATGCATCATGTGCATTGTCCGTATTGACCTCCTTGTATCTTGTTCCATCTTGATTATCATTGGTTGATTCTTTTCTCTCGCCCAATTTTTCTCCGTGAAATACCCAAGTTGTATAGCTCTTCATAAATCCATTATTGAACCAGTGAGCTCTGACCTCCTTTCGTTGTCTAAATGAAGTATTCCTACATTTATTACATGGACATCGAATTGTCTCGCCAACTCCTTGTTCAAATGCATAATGAAGAAATGCATCAACCCCCTTTGTATACTCAGGATTTCCTCTATTATATTTCAACCACCCTTTGTTCAACATTGTCCTACATGAAATTTTAAGCAATATATATAAGCAGATTTTTTAAGATAGTGTCTAGAAAATGTGCCTAAATAACTAATTATAAGAACAAAATAAATGAAGTACAACCATTCATATAATAAGGTAAATGAACTACCACAACCATTCATATAAGGCATTTGCTATATATATACTAGGGAATGCCCGTGCCTACGTCACGGATATATAGAGTTTTTTCAAAAAATTTTGGTAGAACCTCACCTGTACCGAGGCAAACCTTATAAGTGCAACATTATCCCTCAAATACAACATTATCCCTCACAAACTTTGTCCCCGGGGCAAACCTTGTCCCCACAAACTTTACAAACCATAGTATCCTCAAATACAACATTATCCCTCACAAACCACAACTTCAAAGAAAAAACAAAAATACAGATATTTTAATTTCACAATAATCCAACTCCAGGGCTAGCAAAATCTAACCGTTGGTTTTTTCTCTTTTTAACTCTAGCTCCAAGCATTCCCACAACACCACCACCACTTCACTGATGCGTGGCCCTGGATCAGAAAATCCAACAGTTAGATGATTACCATCATCAATCCAAAATTTAACAGAATAAGCTTTGATAACATGTAAAAATCTAGTTCTCCAGGGATAACTTATTCCTAAGACAGCCAATCTGCCGAAGTTACCTAAGAAACATGTATGTAAAAGAGATACCCGCAAGCATAAAGAAAAGTCAAGTTCCACTATAGTAGTTGATACCAATATGTCCAACTTTGGTTCATTTTGTTTCAAGTCACAACTTGCCGAAGTTACCTAAGTGATTCATGGTACTCTAAAAACATGTATGTAAAAGAGATTAAGAAAGCTCTAACATCCACCTCGCACGTAACCACCATGGCTTCTCTAACCTTCTACCGATAATGCGTCTGAGAGTGTATGTCTCTATCTTGATGGAGAATCGCGCCCGTGGCATCCAAAATACAACCTGCAACAGAATCATGAGTTGCTATTTCACTGGCTGTGATATTATCCATCTTCCTCTATTCAATCACCTAGAAAGACAGAACATGATTATTATGTAATATCCAACCAGTGTTTTTTGAGATATCTGATTTTTAGCCAAATCAATTAGTCTGAGTGATTTCATCTTCTTGGACATATGGGCATAAGAGTTTAACAGTTTTCAATGGACACAATGGTTTCAAAAATTTCTCAACCTAAGTTTGATGTATACTTTGTTTCTTAACCACATACTTCAACAAATGGATTGAAATTGGAAGGTGTCTACTTTACTCACTGAAAAGCTTGATATCAATTACTTGAAAGGCTCCTTCAAGTTGGCATCTATCACAGAAACATTTACTGAGAGAGTAACCATGAATGGATTCAGGCATTCTGAACTTTTAGTACGCACACAAAATTTAGTGATTTAGATGAATCTCCAAAATTTCTCATGGAGAATCGAAATTAAAGTTAGAAAAACAACAGCACTGTGTTTGCAGGAGACAAATGATCAACATCGTACAGAATCTGAAGTCAGTTGATGGCTAACATAAAGCTTACTAAAACGCCATGTCATTTAAATACAAATGATCAACATCGTACATAGAAGACATCTAAACTTAAAAAAGCAACAAAAGTAGCATGATCATGAATGATCTGAGACAAACATATTGAGAGAGCAAGTGAGCTCATCTCATGGTAGTGATAGGAAATCTCTTGTAATGAAATTAAAGAAAATAGATGTAATACAACAAAAGTAGGTCAGATTAGCTTAGATGACCCAGTCTTGTAATCTTGGTGAATCCATGAAAATTTCAGAACAGATGAAGAAGTTGGTGCATACCATCTATGACACGGTGGTATCAATTACTATTAGTAGACTTCAAGATGGTGCAAATGTGTCTATGAAGAGGGATGCCTGCAAAAGTTAGGAACTTATTGTCAGTAACATCACACTATAAGTTAATTTCTTCCTATGAAAATTGAAGTTACAATTAAATGCTAAGATTGTCAGCCAGAAATTAGAAAACAAATCAAATGAAGCACCGCCAAAAGTACCAACCAAAGAAGAAGTTAGCTAGACATGGGGAATCCTAATTAGACAAAAATTTAGCAGCTAGATTTTCATTTATGAATTTCTAACCATGCATAAATCCTTTCAATGCCAGCCACTGAATCATACTAGTCTAGCCAAGGAACTACGGCCCATAATTTAGATATCTCATCACCTCATTCAAGGACAACTATCAAGCTCAGAGAAAAGCAGTTCAATGTAACCAAGCAAGCGCATAAATAGGATTTTGTTGAAAATTTTGAATCTCAAGCTTCAAAGAAGAGAAGTCAAAATCATGAAGAAGCACATTTAACCTCAGGAAAAAGTGTACTGTAAAACCCAGGTGTCAGCCTCCACTGAGTCAAGTCTCCTATTAACTGCAAGATGGAATCAAAAGTCCTGCAACAAAGAAGCCTCTTTGATACACATTCAGCTTGCGTACACATGAAAACATATGTAGCCCAACAAAGAATGGGAACCACCTTGCCATTAAAAAGAGAAGAAAGAAGGCCATAATGCAACAGTAACCCAATACTAATATTGCTACACAGTTTCATGAGACTCTCTACTCACAATCTAATCAAATTCTCCAAGCATGAGAATTTTTCCTTTCCACGTATGAATAATCAAGTCCTAAAGGGAGGAAACCTAATTCTTTACACTAATTACCAACATTTCCCTTTTTTATCTGAAATGATAGCCCCTACATGAAGAGAAATGCTCAAGGAAGACCAACCATCTATAATGTATCTGGAATAAATAAAAGATGAACAAACCTTTATAAAAGAAAAATGCCCTTAATCTGTCATCTCAAGTTTTAGTATTGAGGGCAAGAAACCAATTTAATTCACCACATGAGAAAACCATATAGATAACATGCACCTAAACCATAACACAAATCTAACAGTACCAAGAGAATCTACCTCTAAAAGGCAAATCTCTATTCACACCAACCTATATCCATCATTGAACAGATCACATGAGAAAGGTAATTAGGAGCACTCATAATTATAAATGTACAAATACATGGAAGTAAACTCCATCATAAGAAAAGCGCCTATATTGATCAATAGCATCGGAAATCCTCCATAAACTATTTGAATGACCATATATATTTTCACAATCACGTCACCAGCAATCTCAATCCACTCCACCGATATCTCAAAAAAAATTGCAAAATTCTACTCAACAATTCATACATCAATCCTCAAGAAGACCCTGCATAAAAGAACCCAATCTGTCCCAATAACCCTTTAAAGCAATCAGTCCATTGATAAGACTTGAAAAGTGCACAAAACACCCTTGTAATTTGGCTTTGTTGGGCCCCGAGCAATGCTGGACTGACTACTTTTATTCCATTTCAGGCATAACAGGTCCTTCCACGAGTTAGATCAATTCTGGAGTTAAAACAATCTATTTTGGCGTTTTTGGGCAAGCCAGATCGATCGAGCTCTACAGGCTCGATCGATCCAACTCAACCAGCAAGGGATGTAGCTTAACAACGGTGATTCGATCGATCGGCCAAGTCAAGCCCGATCGATCCAGCTCGGGAGTTACCAGCAATAAGGCGTAGGATCGATCGAACTCCAAGAGTTGGATCGATCCAGCTCGGGCGTTGCGCAATATGAAGGGAGTTAAGGACTCCGATCGATCGAACTCCAAGAGTTGGATCGATCGGACGCGGCCAGAAGCAAAGATCGACGGCTCTGATCTAATCCGTGGGAGGTTGTCTCTTGGGCTATAAGTAGTCAATTTTTAGGGATTTTAAGGGGGGTTTTTTTCCATACGTTTTTGGAGGGAGTTTACCTATCTTTTCTACATCTTTTCTTCGACGATTCTTTGGAGGAGATCCATGGTGGGAGGAGATCATCAACTTCTACCGATGGATTATCCCCTGAAGATGAGTAGCTAAAACCCTAGCCATGGGATTCTTATTATGTAACTAGGGTTTTTTCTAGGGATTTCTCAGATTTAGGGTTTGTATACACGATTATTTGGTTTTATGGATTGATTATATTTTCCTATATCTTGGTGTCAATTTCTTGCTGGATGTTTGGATCGTTCTTACTTGCACTTGATTCTAGAGCTTGTGTATATTAGGGCGTGGATTGGATTCATCCAAATAAGAGGATCATGCTAGTACCATGATATCTCGGATGGAATTTTATTCGTGATTAGGGATTGTATAGTGCTAGTCCCACTATAGTAGTGCTAGTCCCACTACGTTCCATCCCTAATCCTTCATGCATCTTATCTTTGTAGTTTCGGCCATCGAGATGCGAAGTCATCTCGATATTACACCTAAATCCATATCTTTGGCTTTGCTTGCGATGAACTCATCTCAGTAAGAGGGTTCATTAGCAGTGAACGTAACTAATCATTCGGTCACTGATATTTCGTTAATTGTTCTTGCCGACAAGGAATCCTAAACAGAACTTGTCGAGTGATAAGGAGAATTAGCCATTCCTTTATCAACTATTAGAAAGCCATTTATCGTGTCTGCATGCCCTGATCTTTGGAAAACCTGGTAGAACCTTAGTTACTGATTAAGAATCCTATGGTCCTTTCTCTCATATTCTTCAATCCTTTAGTATAAGTTTAGTTTAATTTCAATTCTAAATCTTTTCTCAACTTATTAGTAGGAGATTTACTAAGTATTTGATTTAAATCCCTGAAATCCCTGTGGACTCGACTCGGACTCTCCACTATCTACTAGTTCTTAGTAGTTAAAGTAGAGCACCGGAATATATTGTAATTTTGGTCAGCCTTGTTAAGCCACGACACTTTTCAAGTCGTATCAAAATTTTGGCGCCGTTGCCGGGGATTTTTACGGTGTTTTAAGTTGTTTACTTAGTATAGTTTCTTGCTTATCAGTTGCTTATTATATAAAAGACCAAAAATAGTTTCAGTGCTAATATTTCCATATCTTTTTGCGATCAGTAGGTGAAGAACAAAGCAGCATCCTTTCGAGCGGTGAAGGAGCGAACGCCAACAACACGTCATCGAGATTGCACTGTTTGCATTTTGAAACCTTGAATGATCTTTATGATGTGTTGATGAGTGATGATAAGGACCCAGATTTCAATCTTACATTGAAGGAATTCTTTGCTTCTTGTTCTACATCGCATAAATTGTCAGTCTCTTCTCCTACTCATTTAGCTATGGATAACCCTGAGGACAATCTTGGACCTAATGACAATCCTAACCAACCTGAAAACCAAGGTCGTAGGGCCATGAAAGATTTTTATGTTCCAACCTCTTTCACTTCTAACTCCTGTATTCAACCTCCAGTAATTGGAGCGGCCCATTATGAGATTAAACCACAGTTCTTACAATCCTTACCGACTTTCCATGGCTTATCTCATGAGGACCCCTACAATCATATAGAGGAGTTTATTCTAATTAGTTCTACCGTGAGGGTAAATAATTTTACCGAAGACGCTTGGAGACTTAAATTATTTCCTTTTACCCTAAAAGGTAAAGCGAAACATTGGCTCACATTTCTAGAACCTCGGTCGATCACGACATGGCCTCAATTATAAGCTCAATTTCTTGAGAAATTTTTCCCGATTACCAAGACCAGTGACCTTCGCCATGAAATTTCCCCTTTTAGACAAGCCGACGATGAAGCATTTCATGAGGCTTGGGATCGTTATAGGGAACTCCTTAGGAAATGTCCCCACCACCAATTTCCTCAATGGGCCATAGTAGAGCATTTCTACAAGGGTCTTAAGGAAAAGCATCAATTAACTATTGATGCTGCGTGTGGGGGAGTTTTCATTACAAACCCCCTTGACGATTCTTGGAGGCTTTTTGAGAGACTCGCTGAGAACTCTCAACACCACGCCACCTCCTCTAGGAATAATCGTGGGTCTTCCACTCAATCCAATCCTCGATGAGTGCTTGAATTAAACGAGTCAACCCGACTTGCTCAACAGGTTGATGCCTTGAGTAGAAAACTAGATCAAGTTCTCACTCAAACCACGAATCAGGTTGATTCATCTATTCTTCCTACGCTTCCATCGTCAGGAGAAATCTGTTTCTTATGTTCGAATCCTGGTCACGATGTCACTGACTGCCAGTTGGCATGTCATTATCCTGAGTTAGTTCAGGAACACATTAATGCCGTGTATGGTCAATCTAAGCCAGCTTATGATCCTTATTCAAATTCTTACAATCCTGGTTTGAGAGATCATCCAAATTTTTCGTGGAGAACACCAGGTCAACAACCCAATTCTTTTAATTCTAGACCATCCATAGGTGCTCATACTACGAACTATCCTCCAAAATTCCAATCATCATATCCTACCAACTCTCAAGGCCAAACTTCGTCATTTCGACCTCCATATCGGCCTGTTCAAAATCAAACATCTCAATCTTGGGGAAACAAACCGTATGTACCTCTCCAGAGTCAAGGACCTCAAAATCATTCAGCTCTTCATCCACAGCAACAAAATCATGTTCCACACAACGATGAGTTGACCCAATTAGTTCATTCTCATTCTCAAACTCTGGCAAAGATAGAGGCCCAATTGGGTCAATTGGCTAATGCATTGTCTAGGAGAGAAGATGGATAATTACCGAGTCAGTCTATTCCTAATCCTAAAGGCCAACATCATGTAGACTCATCGCATGAACAAGTACAAGCTGTGACAACCCTTCGTAGTGGTAAAACTTTTGCCAACATTGAGCAACCTGAAGTAACCACAGATGATCAAGATTTACATGAATCTCATTCTCAGACATCATTGCCCAATAACTCATGTGCATCAAAGGAACCTGGTTCATCCTCCGACACTCCACATTCAAATCATCATGACTCCATTGGTGATTTACATGCATCACCACATATGACATCATCTCATGAAAGAGAACCAAATCCCACGACTTATATTCCTAAGGTTCCTTTTCCTGAAGCTTTAGCAGATCCGACTTCCACCCCATTCAAAAACTCAAAAATAGATGAAATGATGGAGGTATTTAAAAAAGTGCATATTAATCTTCCTCTGCTTGATGCCATCAAACACATTCCATCTTATGCCAAATTCCTCAAGGACCTTTGCACACATAAACGACAGTCTAGGTCACATGTGTCTAAGAAGATTTTCCTGACCGAGCAAGTTAGCTCAATCTTTCGATGTGATCTTCCTCCTAAGCTCAAGGATCCTGGCACCCCCACAATCTCATGCATTATAGGCAATCACACGATTGATGGAGCACTACTGGATTTGGGTGCAAGTGTCAACCTCATGCCTTTCTCCTTATATTCTAAGTTTGGTATAGGAGAATTGAAACCTACGGCCATGACCCTACAATTAGTTGATCGATCAATTAAGACACCAAGAGGAATCCTTGAAGACGTTTTGGTTAAGGTTGATCGGTGCGTATTCCCGGTGGACTTTGTTGTGTTAGACATGGAACCTGGAGTGCAAACTAAAAAATCGGTTCCTATAATCCTTGGCCGACCCTTCTTGGCTACAGCCAATGCTTGTATTAACTGTAGGGATGGTTTCATGACGGTCACATTTGGTAATATGGAATTACGTTTGAATATATTTCATGCTTCAAAGAATCATGCGTATGATGATGACTGCTTTATGGTTGATACCTTGGTTAATGAGGATGAGATAATGAGTTGTATTGATGATACATTGCCTGGGTTATTGTTGAATAATAATACTCCGTGTGGGAGTTTTGAGAGTGGTTGTCACATGTCTATTGTGGTTGAAGACGATGTTTTTGAACATTATGTGTCACATGTGCATGAAGATGTTTTGAGTACGGATGTAGTGTTTCCGGTTGTGAACAATGAAAAAAATGATTTGGATGGTTTTGGGTCGGTGTTCAAGTCTGAAAATGACAAGGTTTTAAAGGATTTTAACGATCGTGATGTCATTACTGATGTGTGCGGTATTTCCTGGAAAAAACCTCTTCTTGAGCCTTTACCTCCTACCTCCTCAACGCCGGCTGTACCTTCTTTGATCACACCACCATCTTTGGAGCTGAAAACGTTGCCATCCAATTTAAAATATGCCTACCTTGGACCTGAATCTACCCTTCCAGTAATTATCTCTTCTGAATTAGCCATTGATCAAGAGCATCAATTACTCGATGTCCTCAAACTGCATAAAAGAGCTATAGGGTGGTCCATTGGTGATCTTAAAGGCATTGATCCTTCGATTTGCATGCATCGCATACTCTTAGAGGATGAAACTAAATGTGTCCGGGAGATATAACGCCGGCTCAACCCTCTTATGAAAGATGTTGTAATGAAGGAAGTAATTAAACTTTTAGACGCAGGGATCATTTATCCGATCTCAGACTCTAAATGGATTAGTCCTACTCAGGTCGTTCCTAAAAAATCTGGTATCACAGTGGTTAAAAATGACAAAGGGGAGGATATCCCAACTAGACAGACCACAGGGTGGAGAGTTTGTATCGATTATAGGCGTCTTAACGCTTTAACTCGAAAAGATCATTTTCCATTGCCCTTCATTGACCAGATTTTAGAACGGTTATCAGGCCAAGCATATTATTGTTTCCTTGACGGCTACTCTGGGTATAATCAAGTCGCCATCGATCCTAATGATCAGGAGAAGACAACCTTTACATGTCCGTATGGCACATTCGCTTATCGTCGTATGCCTTTTGGCCTTTGCAATGCCCCAGCGACATTTCAACGTTGCATGCTTGCTATTTTTGGGGATATGATTGAACAGTTTCTAGAGATATTTATGGATGACTTCTCTGTGTTTGGCCAGTCCTTTGAATCATGCCTTGAAAATTTATCCAAAGTCCTTGCTAGGTGTGAGAAAACTAATCTGGTGTTGAGTTGGGAAAAGAGCCATTTTATGGGTACGGAAGGTATCGTTCTCGGCCACGTCATTTCAAGTCGGGGGATTGAGGTAGATAAAGCTAAGTTAGAGCTTATTTCTAAACTTCCGCCTCCTTCGTCGGTGCGTCAAATTCGGTCATTCCTGGGCCACGCAGGGTTCTATCGGAGGTTTATTAAGGATTTTAGTAAAATCTCCCGACCGTTATGTGCTCTATTGGTTAAAGATGTTCCATTTGTGTTCGATCAATCTTGTCTTCATGCTTTTCATGTCCTGCGTGATTCACTCTCTTCAGCACCGATTGTCCATTGTCCTGATTATAATCACCCCTTTGAAATCATGTGTGACGCATCCGATCACGCAGTAGGTGCTGTGTTGGGACAAACTATTGATAAACTACCTCGTGTCATCTACTATGCTAGTAAGACGTTGAATGAAGCTCAGGTGAATTACACAACTACTGAGAAAGAGTTACTGGCTGTGATTTTTTCCTTAGAAAAGTTTCGGTCATATCTTCTTGAATCCAAAGTCATAATTTTTACCGATCATTCAGCCCTTAGGTATCTTGTTTCCAAGAAAGAGCTTAAACCTCGATTAATTCGTTGGATTTTGCTTCTCCAAGAGTTCGATCTGGAATTACGAGATAAAAAGGGAGCTTTAAACGTGGTAGCCGATCACCTGTCGCGTCTTCCTGTCGATGTCATTAATGATTCATCCCCGATCGATGATACCTTCCCTGATGAATATTTATTGACTGTTGATCAAGCCCCAAAACCGTGGTTTGCACACATCGTAAATTATCTTGTTTCTGATTCACTCCTGCTCATTGGACTAAACTAGATCGAGATAAATTCTTTTCGAAAGTTAAATCCTATGTGTGGAATGATCCCATCCTTTTTAAACACTGTCCGGATCAGATTATGAGATGTTGTGTACCCGAATCTGAAATAATCTCCATTCTTACTTCATGCCACTCTCATGCATGTGGAGGACACTTTTCAGGCCGTCGAACCGCAGCCAAGATTTTTCAATCTGGTTTCTATTGGCCCTCGATTTTTCGTGATGCTCACAGTTTTTCAAAAGCGTGTGTGCGGTGTAAACAATTAGGGAGTATTTCGCATCGAAATGAAATGCCTCAAAATCCGATTATTGAATGTGAAGTATTTGATGTTTGGGGTATTGATTTTATGGGCCCGTTTCCTCCTTCAAATGGCTACATCTACATTTTATTAGCCGTTGACTATGTTTCGAAATGGATTGAAGCCATAGCGACTAAGACCAATGATCACCGAGTTGTTGTTAAATTTCTTCATTCTAACATTTTCTCTCGGTTTGGTCATCCTCGAGCTATTATAAGTGATGGTGGATCACACTTTATGAATCGATATTTCCGTCACACTCTCGATAAGTATAATATTTCCCATAAGGTCGCCACACCATATCACCCTCAGACAAGTGGGCAGGTAGAGGTATCTAATAGGGAGATCAAACGCATCCTGGAGAAAGTCGTGCGGTTGGATAGAAAGGACTGGTCTATGCGCTTGAATGAAGCACTCTGGGCATATAGAACGGCATTTAAAACACCCATAGGGATGTCCCCGTATCGGATGGTCTACGGTAAGCATTGCCGCTTACCAGTGAATCTCATGGATAGAGTGTGGTTAACTATTAAAGAGGTTAATTGGTTACCTACGGGTCAGCGCGCTCGCCTACTGCAACTCAATGAGTTGGAGGAAATACGTAATGACGCCTATGATAACGCTCTTATCTATAAAGCTCGAACTAAGGCATACCATGATCGGTTCATTCATCAAAGAACTTCTAATGTGGGAGATAGGGTGTGGTTATTTAACGCTAGGTTGCGGCTTTTCCCAGGGAAATTGAAATCTAGATGGACTGGTCCATTCGAAGTCACTAAAGTTTTTCCCCATGGGGCTGTTGAACTCCGCAATCCTAACTCTGATTCCACCTTCAAAGTGAATGGCCAAAGGTTAAAAAGATACATAGAAAATCCTCTGACCTTAGAAGCCACACAGAGGTTGCATGAACCACTTTCTGAGTAATTGCGCTTTCATGTTGTCGAGCTCGAGACGTTAAACCAAGCGCTTGAGGGAGGCAACCCATCCGTTGTGTGTGTTCTGGTGTTTTGGTTCTTTCATGTTTTCTTTGCATGCTTGCGTATTTTCTGCTTAGTGCGTTGTTGATTGTGATTGTCTGATAATTCTGTCATCGATGTCTGTGACTGATCGTGTTAATGGTGAATCAGGGGATGTCCGTACTTGAATTCTTTTGGCCTGGAGTGGTCTATATTTTTACAGGGTCGTCGCGGCTTCATTTTTAAGTTTTCTGGTGGATTTTCTCGTATTTTGGTCCGACCAATCGATCGAGCTATAGAAGGACCGATCGATCCTTCTCTACATATAGCATCGCTTCTCTTCGTTCCGGAGTTCGATCGATCCGCCCCATGGCGGCCGATCGATCCAACTTGCGGCTTTATCTTGGCAGAACATATTGTTTTTGCCTAACAAGCATCCGATCGATCGGCTCTTCGCTCCAGCTTGTCTTTACTCTTGGCTCTAGATGGATCGATCGGGGCTTGAGAGCGGGATCGGTCCGTCTTGTGCATTTAATCCTGACAGAACGTAGTGTTTTTGACACTACATCTATCGATCGATCCGTCCTTCGCTCCAACATTTTTGAGAAAACTAAGTGTGCGAGTTCGATCGATCCATCCTAGCGGGTTCGATCGATCCGACTAGGTATTTATTGGTGACAGAGCGTGGTGTTTTTGGCCATACACCGTGCGATCGATCCGTCCATCGGTCGCGCTCTTTAAGTCGGTCTGATCGATCGGGCACACCAAGTTCGATCGATCGGGCGCCTTTAAGAGCTATTGTTCATCGGTGCCCACCTGATGCAGCCACGTGGCGTTCGATCGATCCATCCTCGCTAGCCCAATCGATCCTGCTGGTTCTTTGAGATAACTTCCGATCTTCCGCGCCTCTGCCTCGCCGTCTCCAACTCGGACTCCATTCCGAGTTAATCCATATCTCTTAGCCGCCTATTTATTCCCCTCCTTACCTCAACTACGAGACCTAGCGAACTACATAAGTCGTTTCGTGGTTGCCAGAGTTCCTCCCATCCTCGGCGTCCAGCTTTGGCGAACACCGTCGTCCCGGCTTCCGGTGTGTCCTTCCAGGCAATTGCAACTTTCCGGTAAGAGTCCGACGCGTCCTTTTCATCTCTCCCATGCCAGTGTGATAATCCCTTGTGTGTGTGTCCTCTTCATCTCTCCCTTGCATGCGAACCCATGGTTTGTGCCATGGTGTCCGACCAACGACGCCGGCCTCCATCCTCGATGGCCGTCGCCCTCCTCTCGTTGTTTCCGTTTTCCTCTCATCTATCATTATGCATGTTTGCCTTCTCTTTTCCCTTCGGCCGTTACCACAGTTCTTGCATCTTTCTCCCTCCTCTGTTCCGTTATGGGTGTTTGTTCTTCCCTCAACCCATGTTGGATCGATCGGCACGTGTAGGTTCGAGCGATCCAACGCGGTCAGTCCACTTCTTCTTCGTCGCTTCTCTTACCAATTATCTCGGATGCAGGGTCAGCTTCAATGTCTACTTCCAGCTACGAGTCGTCAGGGCCCGAGTTTGAGCCAGGTTCTCCGGTATCTCAAGCTTCAATGTTTTCATCTGATGATGACCTTGCCGACTCAGCCGACTCGAGCCGGCCTCCGTCGCCACCGGTAGTCTACTGTTACCATCCTTGGGATGTCCCCATCCCTATTTATCCTGCCGGTTCGGTTATCGACCATCCTGTCGGTGTTGAGTTTTTTGGGCCGTTCCCGGATCCTGATCTCTTTGCCTATCTTGTTTATGCTATTCAGCACGACCCTGGTCTCGAGGATCCGTGGGTCGCTTTCCGATTGCCCGACGGGTCCTATGTTGTGGTGCCTCCACGATCTCTGATTGATCCGGGGCTTCTATCGCCAGCACTTTCGCCCCTAGGATCCCCGTATGCCTCGGATGACCCTGATCGCCCACTGTTCCGACAGTCGAGCGAGAGTGATTCTGACGAGGACGAGGACGAGGAGGACGAGGACGAGGACGACATGGACGATGATGATTAGAATTTAGGACTTTCATATTCTACTTTCTAGGACTCCTGTTTGATGTCTGTCTAGATTGAGTTTGTTACTTGCCAGTTTATTTTTGCACTTTGGATTTTATTTTGTTCTTCGTAGCATTGTTTTGTTCGTTCCTCAATGACATTGGATTTGGGTTGCTTGGATTTATTGTGTTGATCTGGTGTGAGGCACCACGCTTGCTGTGCATGTTTTGGGTGTTCAAGGAGTTGGATCGATCGGGTTTCTTGGACCGATCGATTCCCCTCCCTTAAGGTGTGTATTGTGGCGCTTGGGCTGGGTGACGAGTGGAGTTCGGTCGATCCAACGCCCAGGGCTGGATCGATCGAAGTCGTGAGGCTTGGGGGTTATAAGGGGAGTCCGAGCGATCCTAGGGCTTATCCCCTTTGATCGCTCCCCCTTTCTTTTTCTTCTTCCCCGTTCCATTTGGGTTCCGCTGCTCCGTGATCCTCCTCCCGGCCGGTCCTCGGTCTTCCCTCCGGCAAGACCTCCTCACCATCATCCTCCACCGCCCCACATTCCATTCCTCCGGCATCCTTCCCCACTCACGACCTCTCCATTTCATCCAAACCCACTCCGCTTCTCCACCCGAGGTTCCGTGTGCTCCGTTGACCATCGCCGGCGCCGCCCTTGTCTCCACCTCTACCATGGTACGCGCGAAGAACGTCACCAAGAAGGGCGTCGGCGGAAAAGGGAAAGCGGCCGCCGCTTCTTCTTCCACCCCTCCGGCCCGACGGCTGCCATTAACTACGGCGTCGTCAATGTCTTCTCCAGCCACATCCGCTTCTTCCCCGGCGTCGTCCTCTTCCCCACCTCCGCCAAGGCCAATCCGAGCCTCGCGAGCTCCACCACCTTCTTCGACAGCAGTCACGCAGTCGTCCGGCAAAAGAAAGGCAGCGGCGGTGGCGTCTTCCTCCCAGCAAGTGCAGCGACCAAGAAAGCGCAAGAAATCCCACCCATCGACTGCCCCGACAGACGTCCGCGGCCTTCATCCTCGCTGGCAGCGCGAGCTCAACCTTGAGTACGCCTTCGACGTCGAGTTTTTCCGTACGGTCGAGCACGCCAAAGATTCCGTTGCGACCCTTGAGCGCCGGGGTCTCCTACCTGTGTGCACGCCCAGCTCCACTGTCTATCCACGGCTGGTGTGCATGTTTTATCAGAACATGCAGCCTATTCCATTTGGGGACGCGCGCGACAAGGATACATCCCACCGGTACCAGTCCCGTGGGTTCACTTCCATGATCGACGGAGTAGAGTTAACTTTGAATCTCCGGGCGGTCTGCGATGCCTTGTCAATTCCCAAGCACTGCCACGACCTCCACCGAGCGACGCCTGACGAGTATTACGCCCAGGAGTTCGACGCTTACATGTTTCTTCGGCCTAACCGTTATCCCTCCGACACCTTTTCTCGCGCTGAGCTGCCGCCGCACATGTGGCTGATCGACGATGTCCTGCGACGTAATGTTTTTCAGATGGGGCATGCTCAGTATCGGACCGGCGACTGGCTCCGCATGCTCTGGCTGTTGGCCAAGGACTGGGCGATGAGTATTCCGCAGATGATCTTGGAGGACATCGACCAGTTCTATCGGATGACGGTGCTGGATATGCGGCCGAGTTATAACGATGCCGCCTGCCCACATCCTCGGCTTATCTCCACGGTTCTACACCGCCAGGAGTGCGTTCCAGAGGGGGAGCAGACCGTGTCGATGGATGCCCTTCTGGCGGCACGGTTTCGTTCCGCCACCTGGAGCAAGGTCCTCAGTCACATGAGGAGGGCGGGTGTCTTGCTCAGTCAGCCGCGGCCCAGCCGATCACACCATGCACCGGAGTACGGGCCAGTCGACCATCCTACGTTGGGCGAGATGTACCGAGAGTTCCACGGCGAGTTGGCACGGTTACACCAGCGTTTGGACGCTGTCGACGCGAGAGATGCGGCCTTCCGAGCAGACCTGTCGTACATTCGGGCGCGTCTTGACGACCTTCACCCACCTGCGCCGGTTCTTACCATCGTACCTTATTGTCCGCCACCTGTCCCTGAGGCACCACCTCGGCCTTGAGCCTCGTTCGTAGATGCTTGCTTACTTTACCTGTATATCTTCTAGGGTTCTTGCGTCTATGGCCGTGTGCTGGTCAGTTTTGATGTGACTTGTGTAGTGGATGGACTCATTTTTGTACTTGCTTGGCATGCAATATACATAGTTTTTGGATTTTGGGGGGGTGTCTTCGGGGACCAAAGGGAAGCTGATTGTGCTGGTCTACTGTGTGTATGTTGATGAATGTGGTTGCGTTGTGTGTCTTGCAGGTGGAAGCTCAGGATTGTAGTTTTTCAATTTCTGTCATTGTGATGAATGTTTCTACAGCCCATGGGCTTCTTGCATAAATAGAGGAAATGCTGCCGAATTTTTCTCCAATTTCCATGCCTATTCCTTATATTCCATTAATGCATCACGGGGTATTCCTTCTTTATTTTTACAGGGCATCTATGCGGTCGCATGCACACCTGGGAGCCATCACTATTTTCTTGGTTTTCACACCTAACCTTGATCTGCAATTTTGTTGTCTTTTTATCATCAAGGTTACTTCTTCGTCTGAAGTATCTCAGGTTATCTCTACCCTATATTCTTTGGGTTATTTTTATGACTTAGTGTAATTGGGGACAATTCCATTTAAGTTGGGGGTTAGAATTCTAGGAATTCATGTTTATTTATTTCATGATAACCAACTATTATACGTCCCTGAGATCATGTCAGAAGAACGAAATGAAGAGACTCATTTATGAAGATGCTTGATTTAGAAATTTATCCTATGAATTGTTCAGAAATTCAAATGTCATGTAAAATTCAGTAAATTTAACTATGCATGGCATGAGTTCTGTACTTTAACACTTTTACCATGGTTTAGGGATGACTTGACAGATCTTACTGCACTTGAGCACGTTTACATGTGGATGAGTTGAAATTAGATTCTGAACCTGATACTAGGATGGATTTATGATTCTAGACTTGACACAGAAAATACATGAACACATGCAATTATCTGCGTAAAAAAAAAAGAGAAAAAAAAAGAAGAAATAAGAAAAAGAAGAAGAAAGGATTTTCAACTTAGTAACCGGGCAGTGTGCCTAGCCAGCATGGTGTTCGCGTAAAAAGGTTGAATTTCCTTTAATGAAAAAAAAAATAAGAATAAGCGAATGACTAGTTATGATTTGTAGCCTTCATGATTTGAGCAGTAGAGTCTGAAGAGTGTTCTACACTTAGTGCCCTAAAGCCGTCTGGTTTGGGAGTTACTGGCTTGAACCTCGTTACATGGACCATGAAGAAAGCTTAAGAAATCATAACATTGCACATGTCATTGAAAAAATAAAAGAAAAAAGAAAAACAGATATTGCTATGTGATAAGTGGAAGATATGTGCTTGGATAGGGTTGTGATCTTGAATAGTTGAAGTGTTTAGATATAATTGATGCTCTGAAGCATGTGTAAACTCAAATTCACACACAAGAGAGTCAAAGTTATTTTTGAACCATGATTAAATATGTTGAAGTCCTGGAAGTGTGTTATGAATTGTTCTCATTTACTTTATGTTTATATGACTATGAATTAAAGAATACATTCATGGATATTTGTTCTGTTTGATGCATTGAAATTAATGAGGATCTTAATGGAGTTCTGATGACATGCTTCAAGGGGATGTGTAGATGTTTGTGGGTATCATCGCTGGAAACCCTCAGGAGACTATAACTCCTCCTCTGGGGATACCCAGGGGTTTAAAGGCTTGTTGCACATGCTAAGTGCAATCGTGAGACCTACGAAAGTGGCCAGTTAGATTTACTGCTTTACTTTTAATTTTTGTTTGCTTTGCTCGAGGACTAGCAAAGGTCAAGTTGGGGGGTGTGATAAAACTTGAAAAGTGCACAAAACACCCTTGTAATTTGGCTTTGTTGGGCCGCGAGCAATGCTGGACTGACTACTTTTATTCCATTTCAGGCATAACAGGTCCTTCCACGAGTTAGATCAATTCTGGAGTTAAAACAATCTATTTTGGCGTTTTTGGGCAAGCCAGATCGATCGAGCTCTACAGGCTCGATCGATCCAACTCAACCAGCAAGGGATGTAGCTTAACAACGGTGATTCGATCGATCGGCCAAGTCAAGCCCGATCGATCGGCCAAGTCAAGCCCGATCGATCCAGCTCGGGAGTTACCAGCAATAAGGCGTAGGATCGATCGAACTCCAAGAGTTGGATCGATCCAGCTCGGGCGTTGCGCAATATGAAGGGAGTTAAGGACTCCGATCGATCGAACTCCAAGAGTTGGATCGATCGACGCGGCCAGAAGCAAAGATCGACGGCTCTGATCTAATCCGTGGGAGGTTGTCTCTTGGGCTATAAGTAGTCATTGTTTAGGGATTTTAAGGGGGGGTTTTTTCCAGACTTTTTTGGAGGGAGTTTACCTATCTTTTCTACATCTTTTCTTCGACGATTCTTTGGAGGAGATCCATGGTGGGAGGAGATCATCAACTTCTACCGATGGATTATCCCCTGAAGATGAGTAGCTAAAACCCTAGCCATGGGATTCTTATGATGTAACTAGGGTTTTTACTAGGGATTTCTCATATTTAGGGTTTGTATACACGATTATTTGGTTTTATGGATTGATTATATTTTCCTATATCTTGGTGTCAATTTCTTGCTGGATGTTTGGATCGTTCTTACTTGCACTTGATTCTAGAGCTTGTGTATGTTAGGGCGTGGATTGGATTCATCCAAATAAGAGGATCATGCTAGTACCATGATATCTCGGATGGAATTTTATTCGTGATTAGGGATTGTATAGTGCTAGTCCCACTATAGTAGTGCTAGTCCCACTACGTTCCATCCCTAATCCTTCATGCATCTTATCTTTGTAGTTTCGGCCATCGAGATGCGAAGTCATCTCGATATTACACCTAAATCCATATCTTTGGCTTTGCTTGCGATGAACTCATTTGAGTAAGAGGGTTCATTAGTAGTGAACGTAACTAATCATTCGGTCACTGATATTTCGTTAATTGTTCTTGCCGACAAGGAATCCTAAACAGAACTTGTCGAGTGATAAGGAGAATTAGCCATTCCTTTATCAACTATTAGAAAGCCATTTATCGTGTCTGCATGCCATGATCTTTGGAAAACCTGGTAGAACCTTAGTTACTGATTAAGAATCCTATGGTCCTTTCTCTCATATTCTTCAATCCTTTAGTATAAGTTTAGTTTAATTTCAATTCTAAATCTTTTCTCAACTTATTAGTAGGAGATTTACTAAGTATTTGATTTAAATCCCTGAAATCCCTGTAGACTCGACTCGGACTCTCCACTATCTACTAGTTCTTAGTAGTTAAAGTAGAGCACCGGAATATATTGTAATTTTGGTCAGCCTTGTTAAGCCACGACACTTTTCAAGTCGTATCATCCATGCCGATTAAAAAAAGTTCATAGCAAACCCAAGCAAATTGAAAGGGCTTTTAAGATTGGGAGAAATCTTGACCTCGGCTCTAAGCTTTGCCTCAATTGTCATGTAGACTACAGCTATATTATGCTTCACCATCTTAATTGAGAGAAATATTGACCTCAGCTATTAGCTTTGCCTCAATTGTCCTATAGACTATAGCTATATTTGGCTTCACCTTCACAATCTTAAAGCCCTAGATCTCTACCACAAAGAGAATCTACCTCTAAAAGCCATCATTCTACATAGTATTGATCTACAAAGAAATTTTCAGCTTAAGTTAATCTTCACAGCTCCCTTTCATCTTCACAGCTCCCCTTCAAATCGATGCAACCCCACAGCTTCCTTTGTACATTCATAGAAACAAAGTATCGAACAGGTTATGAGTGTGTAAACCAACCAAACCCTTACCTCTAACAATGGCTCTCTCAAAGCTTGAAGGAAACAAAAGGGTTCTCATCTTGCTTGAGAAAATTTATGTCAAGAATGAAACAAAATCCAGAAGACATTGGTTCCTTCGATTAAAACTCAAAATAAAGCTAACAATTAAGAACAAAGAGATCAAACACACCCTCAATCCAAAACTCACGAAGCAGTTCGAAAGAGAAGATGACAAAAGGAGAAGATGATAGTAAATAGATAACAATCATAGAAAGAAGATGACGAAGACGAAGACGAAGAAGATAGACAGAGTTCAAATTGCTTACAACGTGGATGCCGGAGCGCGTCGTCGAAGTTGCCGCCCCCCCCGTAGATGCCGGAGAACCTCGTAGAGGTAGGTGAAGCTCAGGAGGTTCCCAGGGAACGGCCTCCGAGGTCGTCGAGTCCCCCCTGGTCGTCGAGGTCCAGGACGTGAGGACGCCGGGGTCGTGCTTCAAAGGTTGAGGTCACTCCGTCTGGGCGTCGAGGCAGATCACAGGCTTTACCTCGAATTTCGAGATCGTTCCGTCCGAGGTTGCCACGCCAAGGACGTCGTGCTTCTCTAAGGTGGGGCTTCGTCGAGATCACCAAGTGTGTGGAGGGCGTTGAACGCGTCGAGCTCGCTTGGCTGTCGAGACCGAGCTTCATCCAGACGTCGAGCTTCTCTGCGACCACCGGTCTTCTCCGGGGTGGTGATGATCGAGATGGGAGGGCGAGGTCTCCGATGAAGAGAGATGGGAGAGGTGGGGTTGGTGTGCGCGACGTTGTGGCTGTCTCCTCCCTTGCTCTCCTCTCCCACCTCTTGCACTTCGTCTACGACCCCTTCTATGCAGCCGCCGGCGGAGGCTTGAGCGCCGATCTCATACCCATCTGCGGGGAGCCGGGAAGAGAGGGAAGAGAGGGTGTGAGAGGAAAGGGAAGAGAGAGTTTGATAGGTAAGGTGAGCTGGGAGATGAGTAGAGGGGATAGGATGGCTGGTTTTCAGTCACATCCCGTCTCCTCTCTCTCTCTCTTCAAAAAATTTCAAAACTCGATGGCAGGCTGGGCGAGGTCGGCGGCGGCGGGGGCGTGGTCGATGGCGGATTGGGAGAGGTCGACAGTGTTCGACAGAGGGTAGGGCAAGGTCGACGGCAGCGTGGGGCGTGGGGCGTGGGGTGTGGTCGAGGTCGGCGGGCTGGGCGAGGTCGGCGTCAATGGCGGCTTTGGCGAGGTCGGCGGGTTGGAGATGAAGGGGAGGGATGGGAGAGGCAAAGAGAGAGCAGGTTGGAGATGAAGGGGAGGGATGGGTTATGGTACCCGCTCCCTGTCTCCATTCGCTCTCTCTGTCCTGAGCTGGAGAGGGGATGGCAGGTGGAGTGGGGACGGGGAGGGGACGGGGGAGAGAGGGAGAGAGGGAGAGGGGGCGGGGACGGGACGGGGGAGAGGAAGAGGATGGGGCTCTCCTCTCCTCTCTCTCTCTCTTCTCTCTCTCTCTCTTCTCTCTCTCTCTCTCATTAATTGGATGGGACAGGGGGCGGGGACGGGCGTGGGAAAAAATGCAGCTTGGGCGGGAAATTTGGACGGGAGTGAATTTTTCGCTGCGGATCTTAAAGCTGATCATGGAATCACAACCATTGGATGTGTTTGTAGGCAAATACTGACCACTCTTTATGTTTTATAGGAGGGACATTTCAAAAACCGTTGTGCTTTATATAATAGATATATATATATATATATAATATAAGGAAGGGTGGTTTTTGAAATGTCTCAACTATCAGACATAAAGAGCGGTCCAGATTCATCTCCAAACACATCCAACGGCCCAGATTCCATCTAAAATCTCAAGATTCCATCTCAAAATTTCACCCCCTTCAAAATCCCGCCCATCAGCGGCCCACGCTGAGAGAGAGAGAGTGATGGGACGTGAGATGGGACTCACGTCCCATCCCACTCAGCCGTCCCCG